>BGPR01006324.1:0-64169 GCA_013235015.1 Araneus ventricosus | reverse complement strand
TACTCCAGAATGGCAAGTATCTTTCTTTTCCTTTATTTACTTTCCGAATACTAGCAGATGTTGATTCCGATTACGTAATATCACGTGGGGTAGAATTGGAGGCGCGCACGTATTGCGCAATAACCCTTGCTATTTTTTAAAAGATGATTAGTTTTGATATTCAATCTGGGATTTGTTTATGATCACTTAAAAGAGTTTTATTATGCTTCCGGAGTAGAATATTTTTCAGTTTCGTCCGCTATTTTTATATTTTTACAATCTATATATTTACAGTAAAAATTCGGCTACAGATCATACTTTTTTTAATCATCAATGTTAAATTAAAATCTTCATGATATGTTTTGTAAATGCAATGTTATGGAAGATAAGTGTTGGAATTCAAATGAACTGGTTCAGTCACTGAATGAAAGCATCTCATTGGTTAATTTTCATGACGTAGCCGAAGTTACGGCACTAGTCTAAGTTGATTGGTAGTTACAATCTATATATATTGTTCATTTGTGTTTTTAAGCTATCAGTCGGAAGAAGTGGCTGTAGTCAGTCGAATGGATGGCTGTCATTGAGTGTGTGAGCTGCAAGACAGCAGCATGTCTTTATTTTTTGCAGTAAACTGGATTAAAGCTCTTTTGTATTTTAAACTGCCTGGTATCTGCGTTACTCTGCAAATTACACTCACGACATGCCAACAATAAGAAGTATTCTTAAAAATTATGTTTAATGCACAATTCAAAATGACATAAACAAATTATTTGGCCAACAAAATCTAAGGGGGAAAAAAAGGCTACCCCCCCCCTCCTCTCCCATTTGTCCCATCACATTCAACTATCCGGACTTTTCAGGTATCCGGAAATCGGTGTTTTCCGAGCATGCTGGTTAGTTAAACTTTTACTGTACCATAGAAAACCTGTAGCTTAATTGTCACTGAAACCGGTGTTGCTACAACAAAGTCTAACTGTATTTTGGTTGCAGACAAATTTTAAGGTTCTGGATGGGTGTTGCAGATTGATACAAAAGTTTCTGCTACTGGGATGACAGTAATATAGTATTTTGCTCTTTCATTTTATTGCTTAAAATTTCTGTGCGGACAGAATGGCACCATAATGCCACTCGCTTTGCTTATTTTTAGTCCGACTGCCTAGGCCAAGCAGTTGATATTACAAGTTCATCATAGTCAAGCATAAATTATTTTAACTAGCATTTTGAATAAATTGTACGATGCTGGATTTCTGAGATCCAGGTAAGGACAGTGCAGCTAGTGCCTGTGTTAAAAATAATGCAGATTCACATTGTCATTTGCGAAAGTTGTTTCTGATTTTATGTAAACTCTAACTTTGATCTTTGTGAAAATGCAGTTAATACTATCTGAATGAAAAGAAAATTATTTTAAAAATAATTTGCATGCATATATTTTTATTATCCAATCGTAGAAAATACACTTAAGTGATTTAATCAGAAATTTTAAAAATATGTGAAAGTCGTGTATTTTTTCATTTGCTTGAAATGAGTTTTGAGAAATGGTCATTTGAAAAAATAATTTATATAAGATAAATGTATTGATTTACTCAGTTGATGAATATCAAGGTTACTTGAATAGTAAGGTTAGGCTCACAGAGAGCAGATGAATTGATGACATCGCATTGGGAGCATGCTTCTTCATCCCAATGTTACACAACAGAATAAAGTGTTCGAGACCTCTTTTAGAAACAGAAAAACGTTTCTAGGCTTTTTTGTAGAAATGTTGTTAAATGTCGCACATTACGAAAGAATCAAAATTTGGAAAGATTAATCGAAAATTTTAATGAAATTCGGTGATCGTTCTCATGGTCTCTATGCAAGAAAGGAGATAATTACATCATTAGCTAATAAACTTTTGGAAATTAGTGGAAAGATGTTTTTGCCTTTCAAATTTCTTGAATGCATTGAAAATCCGACAACAGTCATTGAATTAGCTTTAAAATCTTTCAGTAAAACTATTGCATTTTGCTCCGAAAAGAACCATTTTTATAAGCTTTTATTCAACTTGACTGTCGTGTTCTCAAATCTTGATCTATTTCTTACCCACTTCCAATCGAGCTACAGCTTTGAAATTTAGCACAGTGGTGGGTTTCCGATGACAATACAATATTATGAAAAAAAAATTTGCAATCTATACTTATTTTAAACCTAAAAAAAATTATATTAAAATTTTAGCCCTATATTTGGATGATAAAGTTTGGAAGGTGGTAACCGCACGTTGCGTAGGGTTGTAACAACACCACAAAGCTAACAGAGAGTATGTTGTACTTCCAGTGCTGCCCCGATGACTGACACAATAGCTCATGTTTCTAAGCGTCTTGGGTTTACTTTCTATTGGAATTCTCCAACAACCAGATTTTTTTTTTATTTCGTGTACACCAAACGTTTTGCACTCGAGGCAAAAAGATAAAGTTGTGTAGATTGATTCTCTTTATTTTCCATTACATTGTTGATAATAATTGTAAGTTCTCGTAATATATTACGGATTTATATTTCAGAAAGTTAATGTCATTAAATCATTTTTAAAAATAAGTTCAATAAAAATAATTATTAAAATTATTATATACATATATGTATATAATGTGTTTTATATTGAAGAATTCAATAATTGAATTTGGTTTACTGTGCCTAACATGGCGTGTTCATGTCAGCTGTCACTAAAAAGTAGAAAATAAAAAAAATTAAGGTATAAGCTTTTATTCATGCGAAAAAATGAACGCAAAAGTTGAAAATAATTTTTCTGATTACAATAAAATGCATGGTTCGAATAAAAGCGTGGGTAACTTTACCTTCTAGGAATATTCCATTTAAGAAAATATACACAAAATATAAGGTGCCCATGTTTTTATTCAAACCATGCATTTTATTGTAATCGGAAAAAAAATTTTCAATTTTTGTGTTCATTTTTTCGCATGAATAAAAGCCCTTATACCTTAACATTTTTTTTATTATTTATTTTATTTAATATTCAGTTTAGGAAACAAGGGGAAAACTCGAACTCTTTAGCAATCAAACCACCTCTTCAGCACTGAATCAAATGAGAAATATTCATAATAAAACTTAATTTTCGCCTTTTAATTTAGAATGTGGGGAGAAAAAAAACCCCTGGGCTCCAGATTAGACATAAATAAGCCCAAAGATCATATTTATTTTCATTCATCGAAAATTCTTATTAGACAGCAAAAAAAAGGGGCAAATAGTAACCACGAAAAGGGAATCGATCATTTGGAATTGCTGTGAAGTAAACAAAAAGAGAAGAACCAGGAATCATTTTCATTAAAAATAAAAATTCGTGTCGCGTAATTAATAAGCAATAAAAAAGCAGTCTTGTGATGTAAAATGATGAGGATACTATAATGAACCATTAATCAGGTATTTTTACCGTTTCTGACAGATGGAATAAATTTATTTCTTTAATTCAAAACTGCATGGAATAGTTGAAAGTTTCAGAATCTGTCCTAATATGACGTAATGCCCAGAAAGACCTGCGCATCTCACTTGTGGACCTTCCCTGATGAATATAGCATGCAAAAATTCCATTGTTTTTATAAACACTTACTTGTTTTTGTACATGTTATAGTGCAAGGTTAGAACAAAATGGAACCATGATGCCAATTAAGGATTAATAGGATACAGAAGTTTGTTCTTAGAAAATTTTATTAAAATTCCATACATTTTGTTGCTTTTTATATGTTATGGTCAGTGTGATTAATCGGTTATTATTTATACTAACCTGATTATTTACTTTAACTATAACATATATATGTAATAAATTATTTTTCCACATCTTTAAAATCCTTAAAGTAAAAGCACTTCTTCTTTAACTTAAAGAGTCACATAGATCTTATCTCTTTATGAGCCCCGTGGAACTACTAAATCAGCAAAAATTATTTAAGCTTGTCACACACTTGTAGCTCTCTTTTTACGATGTGACACTTCCTGGTAGTATACACCACCTTTGCTTGCAAGATTTCACTCATGGCCAACGACTTGGACTTTATTAAAATATGTTTTCAAAATCTTAATTTAATCTTTCATCCATTTCTAATAATAATTATCCTCGAGTGACGGTCACGTGATTTGGTTTGGCTACAGGCCAAAGAGATTCAGGCGGTCTTCTACAAATTAGCATACACATGGTATACTGTTTTGATTCTGTGATGGTTTAATATCAAATAGGAGTTATGACATGGGGAGTTTTTTAACCGAGTTTAGCAGTTTCTTTTTCTTATTTTATGTTGATTCAATGAACCCAGAACTCTCTTTATATCAAATAAAGTTCTACTAGAATTAATTTTTCCACTTCTCGGAGACCTTTGCTTCCGTTTTCGCTAAAAGGGTTCTTTCTTTGTCATACTTGATTTTGGAATTGAATATTTATCTATTTTGCATTTAATATTTTTTCCTTAACTGTTTTTATACTGAAAAGCTCCTTTTACTTAATTTCCATTCATCAATTCAGCATCCAATTCGCCATGCGCATGCGTACTTGGTAGCAATCTGTGCACGTGGAAGGATTGTCCTTGAGCGAAGAAAGAGTAGAAATCGGTATGCATTTAATCCGAACGCATCTCTTTGAATTTAATTTTTTACCTAAGTATTTTCTGATAGTCATTGGATCCTGGGTTACAATAGGTTCGAATTTTTTTATTCACGCGGAGGGAGGGAAACAGCACCTTTTCAGAGAAGTATACGAGAAAGTTTAGGGGAGACCACTCCCGCTGGTTGTAATTGGTAATGCATTTTTTTTTTTTTTGTTAATGGATTTTGTATTATTTTTACTCGGGCAAAACGTAAATAATTGTTAAAAATAAAGTTATTTACAAAACGAAAGTTAGTGTCAATTGATTCATCGTTTCTATTTCTCATGTTTTTTTTCAGTATAGCTCTCTGCTAGTGTACATGAGATTTTCTACTACAACCCTTGTTAATAAATCTGTGACAATCAGATCTGGGATATTGTTGACAAGCTAAAAAGCCTGTCTTAGATGGGCACAAATCTTCTAGTTTTTAATAATATTCAAAGACAAGAATAAATTGGATTTTTGGATTTGTCAGTAACTGCCAGATTATTTTTAAATAATTATTCTACAGCACAAACTTTTCGTTTTCATTACATATATATTATATAAACTTAACATACTATAATTAAGCAGAAGGACTGTGCATACATTGTTACAAGGCCTATAAAAAAAAAAGCCGAAAGTTCCAAAAGGATATTGTTGCAGGGTCAGGTGGGGTAAAAATGGGTAGAAACTACCCTACTTTTAGCTTTTCACTTAAAAAGTATTGTCAAAAAATCATTTTTTTAAACTTTTTTTTTCCCCTATATATTACACATCTTAAGAGTAAAATTAAGTAAGTTTCATTAGTAATTTGGTTTGCTGGGAGATGGTTTTTAACCTTATGTTTTGTATACCCATTTTACCCCACCCAGGTGAAAATGGGTATGCAAATCTGATACAGTAGCAAATGTTAGAAACATAAATTACTTGTTGCAGTACAGTGATATAACAGTAAAAGTCAGATTTATTAATTTATTTAAAAAGTCTCAAATTATGTACAGTGATATAACAGTAAAAGTCAGATTTATTAATTTATTTAAAAAGTCTCAAATTATACAGTAAATTTGGCAAAGAATAAAATAGGGCTTTTTTCCCCCAACATATGATTCTGTATATCTGTTATTCCTCAAAAAATTGACCTCTGTTATTAAATTGTGGCTCATTCAAAATTTTTATTATTTGATCATCTTTAATATAATCTGTGTCATCTACAGCTAGAAAAATGAAAGTTGCCCATCTTAAATTTTGCAGATATTTCATTTTACAGGTATCTCCTTCAACAGCCATAATTTTGCCAATGAATTCTGGCTTGCTTTTTTCCCTCAAATATAATGCTTTTACCCAGGCACCTACAGTTAGACTTTGTCTCCATAACTGTATTTTCTGTAATATCATTTCCAGGTACTTCTTCTGCATGGAAATTACATTGCTATTTTCTCTTTCAGTTTTCAGCCTTTCTATTTCATCTTCACTTGTTAAAATTTCACCAGTCCTTGTCTGCATACATTTGCATTTTTGCTTTGAATTATTCATGTATGCAGTTGTGAAATTTGAAGCTTTTGGTGATATTACTTGCAATTTTGCACATTTCAAATCTTTGAATGTTGAAGAAATTGTACTTTGTACAACTCTTGAGATGAAGACAAAAGACAGGTTCTGAGAACTTGAAGGCATATCAGAGGAAACAAACATCTGGTTGCAAAATTTCGGTATCTGCCAGAGAAAGTGTTTTGTGTGGAATTGCTTTTGGGTTTTTAACTATACACTTTAGATGCCTCTGATAACGATATCTTGCCATAAATTTTAAAGATTAAACAATTATGTGCTCCTCTTCATGAGAGAAACTGGTAATTTTCCTGATCCTTTACATGCAGGTTTTTTTAAACTAGTTATGCTATGGAATATTTGTTTCATTAATTTTCAATTTATCGTAAATGAATTATTTATTTAAAGAAAAAGATGATGTATCTATCCTACACAAGATGCAGAATCTTAAGTCACCCATTTTTTAAATACGAGATTAAAAATGATATTTTTTTTTCCCTTGGGTGCAAGTTTAGGCAGCAGCAGAAATGTCCAAAAAAAGATATGCCACTGTAATAAAAATTCCTCAATCTAGTCCTGGCAGTGAAAGTTGGAATATATAACATAAACTTGTCTACTTCAGTTTAATGCATTACCACTCACTTATTAAGAAACTATAAAAAAATATATATATCAGTTGAGGAATGGAAGTCGGAACAGCCAACTATAATATCCAACTCAAAAAAACTAGAAATATAATTTTAAAAATGTTGTTTTATAAGCCATATATTTTGACTACCCATTTTACCCCACCTGCCCTTTTTTCCCCCCTATATTTGTCAAAATCGTGTTGAAACAAAGTTAAATTTAATTTCAATGTAAGAATTGATCATTTCTTCAGATACAGAAGGAAAAGTTAAAATGATAAATACCTGCATATTAAACAAATTTAAGTTTAAAATGTAGAAAGGTACTATGAAGATGTGCAGTTTGAAAATGGAAAAGAATACTGTTAATCATTTTGAAAGACTTTGTCTTTGGGTTTGCTTTTCTTTTAGGTTTCATATGTTTTGAAAATTGGTATTTTTTCAAATGGCTGCATAAATTGAAACTTTTTTTCATATTTAAACATTATTTTTATTTTTCATAAATTAGTTTGTGTGTGCAGTGGTTTGAGAAATTTCTTGTTAGAAGGATGAGATTAAAAACTAAAGCATAATTCTTAATTTTGCAAAAAATTATTAAAATATGGTTAATCTAAATTTTTCCATCTTCAATTGAATATCATATTAACAAACATAAACAACTTTGAATTGAAAGTTCAGAAAATATTTTGTGTGTGATTAATTTTAACTAAAGTTAAGAGTATTGACTGTTATTGCAACCTTTTAACACAAATGGGTTTAATTTGGATATGAATGTCCTTAGTTGTCTTAGAACTATGATTTAAAAAAATGTATATCATATGATTCTATGTACTTTATATAAAAAGTAATTCTTGTGCCTTCTAACAAACCCTGATTTTATTCCATATGAGCCTGTGTTTTCCTGCTGTTATAAACTTTTATCTCTATATGATTTTAAAAGGTAAATCAAAGTGTAGATGCCTTTGTCAAAGTTTAAAAGGGGCAATTCAGTGATGCTTGCTGAAGTAAACTTTTTAAACTTTATTATATAATCACCATGTTATCTTAACTTCATTTTAGTTTTCTATGTATTTAGCCTAAGTTTTGATTTTTTTTCCTTGGTTTTCTGATAATTGATTTTTATCTTGAAATAATCATTACATGCATTCATCTTCAGGATTATGTTCTGATAATTATAAAACGATTTTTGTTATAAGTGATTTTTAAGCAGAATAATTTTACCAACATAAAAAAATTATTTAACTTTTTCATATCTGTATAATTAACAATATAATTTTATATCATTCAAATAACCTATCCTTTTATTTATTTTTCTAGAGAAAGATGGCCTCTAACAACTTTATCCTCCGATGCAAGACTGAAAAGGGTCCTGTTACATTGACTGAGTTAAATTGTGATAGTACTGTTGAAGAACTTAAATCTAATTTAGCAAAGTTAGCGCAGTTAAAGCCTGAGGCTATGAAGTTCTTAAATGGTTATCCACCAAAGCCTTTGATTATTGAAAATGATAGCTTGAAGTTGTGTGAATTAAACATTAAATCTGGAGACACTCTTACTGTTGAAAGTCGAAAAGTGCCTGAGGCTGTTAAAAGTCCAACATCTGAATCTGGAGAAAGTTCTTTTGATGAGATGATTTTAAACCAATCTGGAATAATGATGAGACATGTTGTACCTTCAAATAATTCGTGCCTTTTTTCCAGCATCTATTTTATTCTTTCTAATGGTAGTATGGATTTAGATAAAAGTAATGAATTGCGAAACATTATTGCTGATGTTGTCAGAAATAATACTGAAAAGTACACTACTGCATTTCTTGGAAAACCGAATCAAGAATATTGTGAATGGATTCAGAATCCTGCTCATTGGGGTGGAGCTATTGAATTGGCAGTTCTTAGCGAGCATTTCAAATTGGAAATAGTTGCGATAGATACTTTGAGCTTAATAGCACATCGCTTTGGAGAAAACAATAACTATAAAGATAGAATTTTTCTTATATATGATGGTATTCATTATGATCCTTTAGTGTTGGAGCTTGATAATACTACCCAAACTATGTTTCCAGCTAGTGATCATAGGCCTATGGAAATGGCTATGGAGATTGCTAAAGAAGCCAAGTCAAGTCGACAGTTTACTGACATGGCCAATTTCACCTTATTCTGTAAAGTATGTCAGGCAAGATTTGTAGGAGATAAAGAAGTCACTGAGCATGCTCGTGTCACTGGACATTGTGAATTTGGAGAGTTTTGATTATTTCTCACCCTTTTTGTTCATTCCATTTTGTGATTGATTCATTATTTTTCATTTTTGATACATTTTAGTCTTTATTTCAGATTCACAAACGTATCAATGTTGTATTATTGAGATTAGTATACAAAGGATTTACTTAAAAACATTTAAAATTAGTATTTTGACATATCTATGGTTTTTACTGTTACAAAGAACAAATTTGTTTGAATATTTTTACTTGTATGTCTGTAGTATTGATTTTTGTAAGAAATTAATTTCAGAATTATTTAAGTGCAATATATATACTTGCATCACTCTGCTATGCTGTTATCATAGTTATACAAGATGAGTAAGAACTTGGTTCTTTATTGCATGTGTTGGAAAATCTTTGTCTTTTATCAGTAATTAAGCTCAATTTTCAATGATAGAATTGGGTGGGTGCTTCCATTTTAAAATGTTGCCTATTCTCATATTTTTTAAAAATGTTGCTCAAACTTGAAATTCTAAAGTAGATGGAATCTGTAGATTCTAATAAAAAAAAAAAATTGTATATTTTTAATATTCTAACTGATTGGCTTATATGCATATAGTAAACACTCTTGTGTTGACTTACACATATGACTCTTATCAGTAACAATACTACTAATGATATACCTTGGAAAATTGCTTCACTTTCATTACTGTTCATTGCATTACAGAATTTTTGCTTTGTATTCTGAATATTATATATAATAGTGTATGTTGTTCCGAAAAACATTTTATTGAACTGTTTCTTAGTACAAACTGTCAAATTAATTTGAGTTTTTGTTTAAGGTTTTACAGAACAAATAATATCTCAAGAGTTTGCAAACAATATTGAGTATAGTATTTTAGCTAATCGTAGGCCTTTATTGCAACTCGATGTATTCTTATTCTGATGACCCCGGTGCTGAAGTCTGTCAGTGTGTTAAAAATTTCTGTATGGTGATGTAAAATTTTATTGCATCATTGCTGATGTATAATTTTGTCACCCACTGAGTGATACCCACAGCCAAGATGCAAAAAACAACAAAGCTGTATCAGTACATAAAGTAAATTATTTTGCATATGTTTTTTAATTGCTCAGTATTCATGCACATTGGTATGTACATATGAATACTTTCAGATTTTATACATTTTAATATACATAATTTCGAAATTATTACTCTCTTATTTTCAGTGTATCGCTAATTATATAATTTAGCTTGAATCTCTTTTTGTAGTTGCATTTGTTTCTGTAACTTTTTTATTTTCATGTGGCTCCATTTCCTCAAGGTTGTGTGATTTTTCTCTGTAAGTGTACAAAATTTAATTTTTCCCTTGAGTGTACAAAATTAAAGTGTATTTTTGCTCAAGTATTTAAAATAAAATTTTGAACAATAACTGTCTCATTTCTTCTAAAATCAGTGAATGATATAAAATATTTCAGAAATGTAAATAAAATGGTGAGGCTTCTAAAGTACGATTTGAACTTAAATAAGGGCAAAGCTTGTAGGAAGGAAAAACTACAGAAATGCTCCTTTTCAATGTCATTCTCCTTGTATTGCAACATCTATGCCTCTTTATTGCATTATCTATCGGGCTATTACTGAAATGCTGGTAATATTTTTCAAGTAGTTGCTTTTTTTTTACTTCTGGTGTTTAGTATAAGGGTTCTTAAACTTCTCCCCCTTGCAACCACTCTTCTTACTGAAAAGTCTTGTGCTATGCCAAAACTTCAAGTAAGAAAAAGAATGAATTATTTATATATTGTAGTTAAATTATTATTATGTTAATTAATTATTGTAGTTAAATTTGGAAGATATTTTATTAATACAAATATATTTTTAGTTGCAAATGTTGAATCTGAAAGGAGACAATGAAAACTTCACATCCCCAATATTCTCTATAATTATGTGTGGAGCTATGACTCGTAGTTTAAGAAACGCGACTTTTTAGAGTATGAAAACTGGATTCATATTTTAAAATATCATAGCTCATTTATAAAAGAGAACTTGTCACTTTTTTTTCAGCTTGGCAATTCCTTTGACTCCCCTTTTAGCTTGAGAACTCCTCTTTTCAACATTGAATTCAGTAAAATATTTTGAGACTCGCAATGAATTGGGATACGTTTCATGCATCTAATTTCAAAGCATAAAATTTTCAATAGTCATATGAACATCATGGTAAAAGTTACTGATCTTTTTGCTGCAAACAAAATGAGGATATATTTTATTTAATAATATTGATAATATTAAATTGCCTTTTTAATTATACTATATAGTTTCTCTTGTGTAGTTATTGCTTTATCTTCTAAATGAACAGCCACCGTTGTATAAATCTTCATAAATGCAGAAATAACATACTTTTTATTTCTCAACTTTAATAGAATAAACCAATCTTAAAAAATATGCAAATTTTATAAGACTAAATTACAAGCAATTAAAATGAAAATCGCACAAATGAGTTTTTCAAATAAATAGTTGTCAGTATATCACAGAAATGTTTATTCAAAAGTCATTACATATTTTGAAATTTATACATTTTATTCATAACACAAGATGAAGAATTTTAAGTTACTGGGAAATCAACTCACTTTCTTCCAAAGATACATTACTTTCTTCTTTTCCTTTTCAACCTGTCAAAAAGAAAATAACTAAAACTTCTTAATAATTTAAAAGTTTCAGATATAAATTATTCCTATATTTTCTGTTACTTCACAGTGAATTGTTGATTAGGTATACCTCAACACTTTAAATTTTATTAATCTGTAAAACCATGGCAAATGCTTTCCACTTTGACAAAACAATTTCTTAAAAGTAAATGCTGAGAAAAATCCACCAATTTGATTATAGGCTAGAAAGATTTATTAATGAGTATTTTACTGAAATCCATCACAAATTTAAAATCTATCTAGTGTTCAAGGTATTGCTGAATTTTAAATTGTGCAGGAATGCATAAATTAAATTCAAAATGTTGGCACTGGAAAGCATTTACCTTACCTTGCAGTCTCTATTGTGCACAATTGAATCGTTGAGAAAAACAGTACAAGTTTTTAATTTTCATGAATAGGTTTCATAAATATAGATATAAAACATCGAGTGTAAGGTCAGTACTAAAGCAGCCTCCCTTCGTTGCTTCTAGGCATGTTTTAAATTTGGACAGATACTGTTCTTCTATACTCATCTACACTTAAAACTTGGTTATCTGGAATTGAGAATTTCAGACTAGTACTGTTCTTCTTACCGACCCAATAAAATCTTCAACCATATGATAACTAGTATAAGGCTTCCTAAACTTTTTCATCAAATTCTGATGTAACCCCAAGTAAAAAAAAAAATGAAGTATTAATAATGAAAATTCAATTAAAATTAACAAATTTTGATGGAATTCTTTGAGACAAGTTGGTTTTCTTTCCTATTTCAACTTTAAATGCTGAATATAAAAGATGTGAAAATTCTAGGCGGGACCCCACTTATCTTGTTTAAGAAGCCCTACTTTGATATATATATTACTCCAACACATCACAGTTAGCTACACTAGACAAATGAAATCTATTGTTTAATATTAAAATACTTATTATAGTGAAAAGCTTTGTTAATATTAAAATACCACATTTTAATAGATTTTAAGTTCATAGAAAGATGCGAGACAAATGTCGATCAATGAAACAAGTAGATAGATTAAATGAATATCGTAAATGATGCAAAAATCAATGATTTTGTCTATAATGAATTTTATACGAAATTCAGGATTTACAATTTTTTTTGGAAATCCATAATGAAATTTATGAGAAGAAAATTTCACTGAACCAGCCTGCGAAAATATTAAAATGCTCATGTTTGCATATCACTAGGGTTGTAGAACCCATCAATTTGAAAGTTTTCATATCCTATGAGTAAAAGCAAAGATAAAAAGAAAATTACTTAGCCCGAGATATGGGGATAAATAAGAGTAATATTGCCATAATTTAGAAAAGTACAACCAAATGTAAATATATTAATACAAACTATGAAACATGCATAGCAAGATTAAAATCAACAACTGCACCATAGAAACAATTTCATTTCACAAGTTTTGTAGATGCAATTAATCAAATAGTGCTCAATATTCTTGATATGCAACTTATTGGTAGCTCCATCAAGAATTGAATATTTTTGGTTTCAACAGCAATAAATGTATGGATATTTAAAAAAAATGCACCATAACATTGGTATTGAAAAAAAGGTATGGCCTTTCAATTGTCAATGTAGCTTTGAAGAACTAAGACAGGAAAATAAACTGAATATTTTTCTTTCACAGCCTGGTAATTAACAAACGAGTCCTATCAAATCAGCCAGCTATTATAAAAAAAAAAAGTTGAAATAACACTGAATGCAAGAAATCAGTGAAGAAAATGTTAAAAAAAAAATGCTCTATAATATTTAGTTTAATAAAACCATATGACTAAATTTTTAAATTAATGGTATATTACTATTTATTTTTAAAATATGGAAGTTTCCATTCACATCAATTTGACGATGTTGCAGAAAAGCCTGTAAATCTACGAATATAAACTGGGAAAATATGAAGAAGCATTTTAACAAAAATGGCATTTGTAATGATTAAAAGCAAAATGGAAAGATTTAAGTGTTCATAAAATTAAATGCATTCAGTAATTTTCTATATTAATAAAACGGAGCTCAATTAGATGCATTAGTATTTGAACATTTTCACATAATGGCATTATTCCAAATGTTGTAGAACCAACTTTTTGTTCAGGACCCGAGTTTCAAAAAAAATTTAGGTCGATCAATAAAATTTTCCAGATAGATTTTTATTGCTAATAATAAATATGAATGATTGCCTCTTTAAAGTAAATTTCATTTTGTAGAACAGTACAATGGAAACCGAAATAAGCACCTGAACTTAATCGTCCCTTAAATTTTCATTTAATGATTTTTTTTTCAGAGCAATAAATTGCAATTAAGACATTTTGCTAGCTTAGGCTTGTTTATACAGAAAATCAAAAACTTCTCAGCCACAGATTTTCTAAAATAGTAACTATTAGATAACCTCGCTATGTTTAAGATTTTTTTATTCAGTAGGAAAATGAAAATTCAATGAATAAGTATAATTTTTAGTGAAAAAAAAATTTTCACACATAAAAATAAGATTTAATTAGAAAACTATTTTACAATTAAACTGATGCGATGTATTGCTTGAAAATTTAGTAAATAATATAATGCAAGCTCAAGGGGAGGCGAAATTCAATACTTGAACAGCCTTTTCTCAAATATTTTAAATTATATCACACAATTTGAAATTCCATATCTAAGCAAGCTTTTAAAATCCAATCTGCCATAAATTCATAAAAAAAAAGTACTATCAATGAATTACTGTTAATAATAAAAGCACTGCATTAAGAAATATAAATGGAACTTTTAAAAAGATCATGAAATCATTTTATTCGAAAGATGAAATAAAAATTGTCAAAATTTATAAAATAGATCGAAGGCTCAGTGAAACTGTTGATATAAATAAATCGGGAAATAAATATACTTTTGTTCAGTAATTTGTTTCAAGAATATGGGTAAGGTAAGTTTTGTTATTGACAAACAAACATTATAGTTTGTAAATTACATTTGAAAAGTATTAACAAAAATAAATTCCACCTAGATACTAAATAATATCAAAGAATATCGGATTTACATTTAGTTTAGCACTGCATATAACAAATTCTTTTCCTTTATATAACTATAAAAATATACTAAAATTTAACTAGCAAAATTCCAAGTGAAACAAAATATTAAGAGAGGAAAAAGAAAAAAAAATGCTGAAATCTAGGATTCCAGTGGAAAGATTGATATTGGTGATTGGAAGAAAGGTTGTTTGTATCATTTGAATCTATGCATTATGTCTTCTTATAGAGACCAGGTATTATCAAGAAACCAAGTTCTATTTCCTCTGCAAAAGATCTGACAATAAGATGCAATGTCTTCGGAATTTAAAAAACTCGTCCAGCAAATACAGACTCTTATTTACATGCATTATATATATTGATACTGTGATAATGGTCTAAAGTAACAGTTTTGAGAAAATCTGATTTTATAAGATTAATGCAGAGAGTAATATAATGGGCCTTTGTAAATAAAATTTAAATATACACTTACTAATATCACTTTAAAACTCTGTTTTTGGATGAAATTTAACATGCAGAAAAACTATTGCTAAATTTTCTCTAACCCAAACTAGTTATAATGGAACTTTCGCCAAAATATTGTCAGTGTATAAATTAAGCAGAATAATTTCTTTAGGCTTCAAAATTACCAGCGTGGAAACTGCCCAATTCTCAATTTTTAGAATAAAAAAATAATAAAACACACTAGATGAGTTTGAAAAATATTTATTCATTATGCTTCTCAATTGCATTTATATATATATATTTAATTTCAAACATAAGTATAGAATAATTACTAAAAAATAACACTATTTTACTGAACTCCAGAACAGATTAAAAATGGCATATAAAATTGAAAATCAACTTAATTTTTTGCAAATGATGTCAATATTTCCGATACTAACAATATATCGTTGTTAGCAATATTGAGCACTTTTTATCAAATGATTGCCTCAGTTACAATGTTATAACAACTCATATTATTTAAAATGTTCCCAAAATGTTTGACTTTAGAGTAAAATCAGCCAACACCCTCGTGTAATCTTTCTCATGGTAGCAGAATTTATAACAAAATTCGATCAGTTCCTTTTTCAGTAATATCATTGAAATTTATAAATTAAAATTCCTCTCAAAAACTAAAAATCTCATCTTAATCCAGGTGCTAGTAAAATAAATAATACTTATAACATTCTAAAACAATTTATTACAAAAATACAAAATTTCAATTTTTACATGAAATGGTAAGTAAAGTTTGTCAGATGAATAAAGAATGATAGTATGAAACATAATATCAAAGCCCATTAATTTTAGTGCCCTAAAATAATAAATCTATTAAATCTCAATAGTAACCAATTTAAGAGAGCTAGAATGTCCAATTTCCATAATTAAAGACAATTTATATTCACACAAACCTTGCAAAACTCAAGTTAGGATAGCAACTTTAAAATTACTTTTAGCAGAACTTAACCTTTAATCCAAACATTTAATATACAAAGAAACTTATTTCTTTAATATATATATATACTTCTAAGAATTGAATATATTAAATACTTTCTGCTATGAAATGGCTAGCTAATTAAATAGCCATAATTTTTTTGTTAAATATTGAACTATTTCATCACATATGATACATAGGTTGTGTTTCATATTAAAAGGAAAAAAATCATCACAACAAAATAGTGACTTCTTTGTATTTATCTGGAATACAAATTCAGTTGCTGATGAAAAATATTTCATCAATATAAAGAAACATTTATCCCATTGTGAATAAAATTTATATAATCTTTAACCTGTGAACAAACTTTTTTTTAAATATAACTTATATTAATAATACACTGTCATGACTATGTAATACCTGGTGAGAAATGCTTAAAATGATGCACCAAAATGAGAAAATAATTAACGAAATAATTTTCTCTCACACAAAACCCATTTGTTTTCGATATCTAACCATGTCTCTTAAAAAATATTGAATAATGATTTAAGATAAATGAAACAAAACCATATTATTCATCCATATTCTTATTTCTCTTAAAATAGACAATATTCACACAGTACACTTTTGTAAATTGGGAAACACAAGTATCATCGATTAAGAAAATAAAAGAATAATTTTAATCTGTAAAGTTCCATATCTAGATCATATGAAACAAACGCCATAGTAAAACAAATTATGCAAGTATAATAGTTATTTTATAATCCGTCAATATTTATAGTATGCTTTAATCATCTGAAATTTTTCACATTCTAAAAATGCACACTGGAGTGCAAGTCAAAATGTAGTTAAAAATGCATTTAATTCGGATGAGCAGTTGCAAGAAAAATCTTTAAAATATTTTAAAACACACACACTAACTTCAAAGATTTGCAGAAATATAACATAAGCCAGCAAAAATAACTATGACATAGTTTCATAAAGTATTTCAACTGAAATGCTTCTTAAAAGCAATTTTTTAAAAAATAAAGAAATAAGAAAATACAATAAAATTTTCTAAATTTATAATATGACACAAAATTTGAAATGCTATCAAACATTTGAAGCAAAGAACATTTAGCAATAACATAAATACATAGCAAAAATTCAAATCATGCTAGTAAAAGAAAAAGCACGGAAAAAATTTAAACAAGAATTGCATTAGACGGGGAAGAAATTAATGTCACAATGTTTTTTAAAAAATGCTGATGAACCAGTATATGATTTGAAGAAGCATTTATGTATTGCTATCAACAATCAGAAATAAGAATAGTGAAAGACTTAAAAAGTTTTTAGCATTTTAAATCATTATAGAAATCTAATTGCAGATTAAAAAAGGAAAAAAAAACCTTTCACACACAACCTGAATAAGAACAACAATTTCTCATCAGGCAATTACCATCCCTTTCCAAATAAGAAAAACGTGACAAGACGGATTCTATACACAGGAGCAATGGCTAATTAATATCTCGTTTTCCTCATTCGCTCCATTATATTTTATTATGACAATATTTTCCTAATTTAGCACAGAAATGTGTTGAATTAATTAAGTCTGTCTTGAAAGTCTGCCTGAATCAATAAAATGACTTGTCTAACAAAACAAAAGAAATATACTGAATTGCCTTGGGGTGATAAGCAATACATCTTTCATGCATTTACCAAAACCAAAGAGCCCATAAGAAACATGCCGTTTTATAAAAATCTTACTACTCAATGTGGTAAATTTATGTTTAAATCTTTTGCCCAATTTCCCTTGAAATTCAAGTCAATTTATCAATAATCAAACCAATACAATCATATTTCTGCTGTGCAAGTGCTTTCCCCTTCCTATCATGAGCAGATAAGATCTTCTACAGCCATGTCCATCTAGGCAGTCTCGAATTCCTCTAAAAGATGACAAATAATCCAGAATTTTCTAAAGAATTCACAGAATTTTGTCTTTGATTCAAGAAATACAAATACTTCACCAGACAAGAACTCATTCTTCACACCATCAATTGATTCACTATCATACTCAAAGCAGAAAAAGATATATTTTATCATCTATCATTCAATTCTATTTATGTGAACATTAATGTCCCTTTACTCAGAGTTCAAACCACTTTGGAGAAAAGGTTTCTAGTGACTCAACCAAACGTTTTGAAATTGCTTTATGAAAAATTTTTTTTCACTGTCTAAATAAATATGCTAGTGTATTTTAGCAACAATTCCAAATGAATGCTTGTCCCAAAAGAAATTCATTTTCTACAAAAATATAACTAAATACTTATAAAGCATTTCTTAAAACTTGTACTGCTTGGAAAAACTGCATTTTAGATTTATAGCAAAGAGAACAAATTCAAACTACACCAAACACTAATAGTTGAAATAAAGCTTTTTTTTTTTAAATTAAGGCAATTTTTTTCCCCTTTGGAGCTATTCTTAAAGCATCTAATTTTCAACAAAGTAATATGAGCACTATGCATTTAATGTGCATCAACATAACCTACACAAAGGTGCATACACAGGAATAAGAAGACCACAAATAATCTCAAAACAATTAGATTAAACAATCTTTTGGTAACATTTATTCAAAATCTTCTGTAAAAGATATCATGGATGAAAGTTCCCTTTCTGATGGCTTTAATTTACATAGCCATTTATAACTGATAAAATTTCATAGTTGGAAACTAACATGGCAGCTTATTGCTGTCAAAAATTAAGAACCAAAACTGAAGAAAAAGGATAATTTTTTAAAACAATGTTACAGTTTAAGAAAGTAATTAAGGATTTTTAGCTATTACCTTTTGTGTCACTTAATTTAAGCAATTTCTTATGAATTAAGAAACCAGTTTTCGTACATCAACTATAAGCTGTATTCCTATACATACTATTTTATTTGAAAGAAGAAAAAAAACAGTAAAACATCCTAAATCATTCAGAGAAACAGCATTAGCCTAACTAAACAAGATTTTGGTTGATGTTTGACTCATAACTTAACTCATTTCAGTTTTTGTGCATGACCAATTATTTAACTATGAGTATGGAAATAATTTCACATATTAACAAACACAAAGTTTCAAGCATACTGAAACACAAACTTCAACTAATGCCTTCACAACTTCATATATCCTTCTCCTTAACCAATGTTATCACCTATCGGAAATGAAAGCAGGATATTCAACGAACTTTGAACAACTGATTTTTTAGTTGATGAATATTAAATTGTTTTTGGTGACTCACCAAACTGAATACACAAATACATATTTTTTTATAATCAGTAGGCTGTGTTTTAAGCCACAATGTTTTTGATGTGTATAGCATCCTGTTCTGTATCTCAACATTCCTAATTCATCCAGAATTTTCCCACAAGATTCAAACCATATTTATTTGTGAATCATTGTGATCAAGCAAATTTGGTGCACTAACACCGAGTTACCAATTTTTAAATTAAAACCCACTTCATATTCCCACAGATTCCCTCTAAATCACAAAAATACCATCTAAACATACGATTATTTAACTCCAAAACCAAAGTTATAAGATTAACTTTTAAATTCAAAATCCTGACTGAGGTTATTAAACACTGTAGACATGCATGATCGATTTTATTTATCAGAGAGAATATCATATGTACAATATTTAAAGAAAATTTTTTTTATTCTAAATTCAATTTGTCTATTTTTCCATATTTTTCTTCAAATCATACCTACAAGTTTTCATCAATAAAAATCTAAAACAACAGGTTGCATTTAATCTGTCGAATTTCAGAAATTAAAATCTCGTGTTCTTAATTTTCATTTCAAAAATCCAGATTTCAAAACACATTAAAATTATTTAATTAGGGGAGCCAGATAACAAAAATTTGCCGATTTTGATTCAGAATAAGCAGAAGTTTCTTCATTTTAAGAAACTTCTAGATTTTATATAAATTAGCAATTTTCGGTCAGACATATGGAGGAAACCGCTTTTTATGATAAATCTAACTTGGATATAACCAATCGGGAGCAAGTTGATCAAGAAATGTGGGCAAGAATGGTGAAATTTCTCATCCAAAATAGTTGAAAACTAAAATAACAAATGAAAAAAGTTATTTCATAACCCTGGATCTCAAAAACTTAAGATTTTTGCAAAATCAGATTTTATTTTTTTCCAACTATTTCAAAATATTTGGTCTCCACCGAAATATAAAGAATAAACCATAAATAGTCATGAATTTAAATTTTATCCCAACTCCTATCCAAATACTAGGTGATTAAATTCTAGAATGAACACTCGATTCCTTTCAAAGATCTATTACGACTTTCTTTGTCAAAGTTTTCAAAAGTCACCTTTCTTTATGCAACAAATAACAAAACCATGTACTACAATTTTTTTAATACAAAAATAAACAGAATAACTCTTTTTGCAATGTGGTCACTAGATTAGAAACAAATATTAGAGAAAATGTATAAAATTTTTAGAAAAAATTCCAAAATGCGAGAACAGATAATTTAAAACTCCTATAAGTGAATAACTTTAGGAATTTGAAGAACTTATATAGAGTGCTTTTTAATGATGATTTCATTTTATATATGTATATATGATAAAACTGCTAATTAGTGATACAAACTTTAGTTAAAAGTCACAATACACATCACCCTGCAATTCTCATACAAAAGAAAAAGTTGGTTTGTATAAAATACACCCTTAGTGCCCGGTGAAACATTCATTAACTATAGAACCACTTTAATATAAATCAATAAAATCCAACATGTATCTACATATAAAGCAATGCACTTGAATTAGGTTAATGGTTTAAAAAGAATAATAATCATGATCCTGGAATTATATTTACTCACATCTCCAATCTAATAATGGAGATTACTGTAAATTGAGGAGCAAAGCTATACATATCACAGGCAATATCAATTTTCTTGCACACTACAAAAATTTAACATGCAGATTTCATAATACATGAAATATAAATCACAAGCTAAAGACCAGATGCTTATTATTTTCAGAAAATTTATTCATCAAGCAACAAAGATAAATACTATACATTTCTGTGATTATTTCAATTAATCACTTGGTTGTAAAGAATATACAAAGTTATTAAAAACATTTACACAGTACCAGAAAGATTATACAGATTTGTTCATCTCAGCTGAAATCAAGATGCTGATGTTGTACATGAAACTTTGCAAACATGAGTGAACATAGTTTGCATAAAATTAAAATGTTAAGCTTAACAATTTACTGCAACTATGAAACAGTTAAAAAGTATTTATCCATTCACAGATGAAAAAAATAATGTCATTATTAAGTAACAAAAATAGCTTGAGAGTATTATAAAGCATAGTAATTTACATATGGAAGTAAATTTTAACTTTTTGAATAATTTTTATAAACAAAATAACCAATGCCAATTATAAGAACTAGACCTAAAGAAAGTTTGATAATTGACCTTCTCTTCTCCCACAACTCTGCTTCTTTTTGCTTCTTTTTAATGTTCTGCACCATTAGAGCAGTTTTTTCTTCTCTTTCTTTACGTACACGTTTTCTTAGCTCAGTCAAACTGAAAACAGTAAATGATCTATTATTAAAAGTATACAATCTTATAAATTCACTAACATACAAAATATAAATACAAACACTAAGTTGAACATTACATGGAGAGAATCAACACTTTTCTGACATATAAACTAAAGACATGACTCAAAGATACACAAGAGTATTCTATCTCTTTATTATGCCTTAGGAACATTTAATCATTTTGTGAACTAGTTCAAAGAGAGCATCTATATCTATTCTCAAAAGTTCTCTCTTGTAACCAGTGACAGCTTGTGCACTGTGGTCATGGGGTGCTGTTACATAAATTTTTCCTTTTTTAAAATTAATTTTGAATAATTTAATTATTAGTGAACAAAAAATAGTAATTAAATTTTTGATTGGCTGTAGGCAAGTTTTAACAAAGAAATTATAACTAAGCAATTACTAATTTTTAATTAAAACTGAACTTCAAAATAAATTTTCTTAATTATATTTCCTGCAATCCTTTACTTCGTTTATACAAATTTACACAGCTGTAGTTGAACAATAAAAACATGAAAGTATAAGGTTAAAACGTATACACACAGAGGGATGCTATTTTGTTAATATTTAAAAGAAAAAAAAATTAAAGTACAATGTTTTTTTAATTAATTTTTACTTATCAATAATTATCCTTCACTTTTATTTCAAATTTAAACATGAAATTTTTTCTTTTCGGCAGTGAGGGAAAACCTCACTTCTAACATCTCTGGGACCATATTTTCAACAGCAACTTCTTCTCTTCAAATAGCAGAAACAAATGCTCATTTTTACAACATGTGCATAACAGTAGGAAATCAATAACAAATTAACTGAAAAGTTTTCACTCTCAACGAAAAGAAGTGTACAGTTTTGCTTTTGAAGATTCAAAGCTCTAAAAGGAAAAGTGCATTAGACTGTTGATGGACTTAAATACTATGTGCAACATTAAGTAAATTAATAATCGTATTTATACACTGAAAAAGATTGAGGAGTGCTGCAGTTCCACACTGTCTATGCACAAGCTGTCCTAGCTTGTAAAATTCTGGTTTTGAGGTGCCAAAGTTTAAGGAATGCTTGTATGTTAAAAAGTCAACACAAATACCTATTGAGACACTTACCGAAATTTTATCCAACACATTTGATAAAATTTGAACGACTTTCCAATTAAAAAAAAAATTATCATCTTGATCAAAAAACATACTTCACTGCTGAAAATCATTATACAAGGTATCACTCTAATCGTGAACCAATACCAATTTCTAAACCACAAGAGAGAGGCACACATTTACATTTGGAAAAATGCCTTAAATGAAGTAAAAATTATATTTTATGTTGTTTGAATCAGTAAATGTACAGCTGAAACAAATATGAAGTCTAAACTTTTATACAGTCACTAGTAGTCATAATTAGTAAAATATTCCTCACCGATTAATATTTTGAACAAAAAAGTATTCCACCCTTATACAACCAAAACCAATCAAGTTACGAAGCTTTGAATTTCACCATTTTGGCCAATTAACGACCACTTAGAGCAAGCACTACCCATTGACTGGAGAATCTTCCTCGAGGCAGCCAACAAAATTATCTAAAACCACCTACAATAGTACCAATTCAAAAGTGAACAAAATTACCAACAGCATAACAGATTTTATAAACTAAATGATACTTAATTAGATCCTGGTTTTGACCAAAGGGATACCCAAAAAAAACAGAATTTTTTTAAAGCTATGTAATTATTTTTTTTTTTCCCAACAACCTTGTCAACTTCAAAGTACTCTCCATTACACAGAATACATTTGTCCCATCAATGATTCCATTGTTGGAAATATTTCCGATACTCATCTGCAGTGATGGCTGACAGTTCCTCTCTTATTTTTTTCTTCACTGCTTCCAAGTGGTCAAATCGGTATCGTCTCATGCTTTTCTTTGTGTGTGGAAACAAGAAGAAATCACACGGAGCTAGGTCAAGCGAGTAATGTGTGCACGGCAATTGAATTGTGTCATTTGTGGTCAAAATCTGGTGCACTGAGATGGTTATGTGAACAGGTACATTGTTGTGGTGGAAAAACCAGTCACCCATTTGCCACAAATCCTATGTACACTGTTATGCAATATTCTCAGAACCTACAAATAGAAAAGATGAACAGTCTGACCTGGTGGAGTGAACTCTGAATGCACTATCCCCCACATATACAGAAAACAAATGAGCATTGTCTTGATGTCTGACTTCACTTGATGGGCTTTTTTGAGCGAGGTGACAATGATGTCTTCCATTGGCTTGATTGTTGTTTGGTTTCAAGGTTGTAACCATAGCACTATTTGGACACTCATTGCTCTTTCTGCTGGTCAGTCAGAACACCCAAGACACAAATTTGACAGTGACCCTTCTCATTCCCAAATCTTCTTTTAAAATTCACTGAACCAAGTTCTAAATCAATCTAATTAACTCTGCCATATATCCAATGATCCCTTGTTGGTCCTCAAACACAAGATCATGAATTTTCTCAACACTGTCATCTGTTTGGACAGTTGAAGAATGTCCAAAACAAGGTTTGTCATCAATCAACATTTCATTTTTTAAATGAGAAAACCAATTGTACACTTCAGATTTTCCCAAAGCAAGTAAGTTGTTTTTTAAATTGCAAGTTGTTTTAAACATCACAACAATTTCTGTGGCGTTTTTCCTGTGCATGGAGCAAAATTTCACAGCTATGCATTGTTCACTTAAATCCATCATTTAAAAAAACAATTAGTGAGTAAAACAGCTCGGCCGACAAAATTCACTACAAATAGACAAAATCTTCATGGGCGATGCCACAGGCAGTACTGAGTTTGCAAGTAGTTAAGTGAAACACACCAGCAGGAAAAATGCATACTATAAAAGCTCGCTAAGCAGAAGTAGATAATTTCAAAATTCTCGCCTACATTTTGTTAAAACAAATATTTTGTTCTGACAATTTCAATAAATAAACCATTATAAAATAAAAAATACGCAGATATATCTTACTTCATTATTCAAATTTTTTTAAAAATGCAATTCATTATATTGCAGTAATAAGTGTGTGCAAGTAATACACATAACTCTCACAAGAAATGAAGTTTTTTTAAAGCTATATCTTTCAAAGTGTACCACAGAAAAATTATGCTTATGAACTGGTGCAACTCTATGAATAGCTTAAATGTTAGAGTTGCACAGTAAAAAGTCAATCTTGTAAACAACTCTAAAATAGTCCAGTGATTAAAATAATGTTATACCAGTAATACAAAGCTTAAAAAAAAAAAAAAAGGCCAACTGTCTATAAAATTCAAAAAATAAGATTCTTCATATCCAGTTATGCTGATTTTATATTTGGCCATATATTAGAACAGGAAAAATGTATGACAGCAAAATAAAAGAAACTTAATTTAGATTCAGAGAAAAAAATACATGCTATTAACTTAATCTTCAACCAATATGAACACTGCTTACAATGGCAGGTAGTCTAGCTGATAGCACATACATTTTAATTGTTTTGGAATTTACAATCACATATCTAAACCAAATCTTAAACATACTAAAATAATAAATCAATGCACAATCACTCCTTACAACTCAGAAGATAAACTGTAAATGAACTTTTGAAAACTTCTTAGTGCTGCAAAATGTATGTGATGCATGAATTTCATAGACTAATAAGAGCAATTTATAAAATTCTAATATTTGTATAAAAATAGCAAAACTCATATACTTCTTTCCCAGGCATTTCTACTATTGAAAATAACAGAGCATTTGCACAATTTAATTATACGCAAGTCAAAAATTTAAGTGCATTTAGAAGATTTATTCAATAGTAGAAATCAAAATAAAGAACAATTCAATATAGGATCATACTTGGTGTTTTTCCCTACACAGTGAGATACATTGTGTTGATATAACAAAGCTTCGGGGAGGATGTTAAATATCAATCAGAACATTGTTATTTACACTTTTTGAAAAATTTGGCAATTACATATTGATTTTAACAGAAGTAGTAGCTAAACAATAACAAAAAAAGATTTTTACAAAAGCTTAAAACTTGAACAGAGCATATTCTGTACATAAAAACAATGCAATATCTTGCATTTCATTTTTTTCTTCCATTTTTAACTCTTCAACATCGAATCCCCATAAAACAAAATGAAAAACTACAGAAATGTCAAGATTGTTAAAATAAGAGGATCTTAATAGATAACAGTAGACTTCCACAAAAATGAAGTTTTTTTTATTTTAATTAACATTTAAATTTCAGCTAAAATAAGAAAAATATAGCAAAAATAAAAGGCAAATACCATGACTCACTCATTCACTCATCACAAAACCTCCTAAACCATGAGGCCTAGAAACTTCAAATTTGGTAGGTGGTTGCTTTTTGGGTAGTAGGTGCTAACTAAGAAAGGATTTTTCGAAATTTTGAACAATTTTAACATCACCTTAAAGTTTAAAAAGTCAGCTTTTCCAATTTTATTTCCATGCAACCTTCTGCTTAATTTTAATTTTTAAAAATGTTTCCAAACACAATTCCAAACAGCGGGGCGGAGCAACAGCGTTGCTCACGGTTTCTCAAGGTCATAGTTCTATTTTTAGCTCTGGAAAGGGAGGGGAGGCTTTGTGATTGTTTATGATTATGCCCATTAATAGTTCACACCAGTGGCAGCGAGTCGGGGGGGGGGGGGCAGTGGCCCCCTACTTTTTCAGGGAAAGATTCAATTTTTATTTCATTTTAGCTGCCTGAAACTAGGAATTACAAAAAAACAATAGTGTATGGGAAAACTAACTAATTTATTAATTAAATTTTTATTCTCTACCCCTTATACTCCAGGGTCTTTTTAGAAGTCAATAAATATTGTGCCACCTCACTTTTCCCACCCAATCTGGCACCCACTGGTTCACACGGGGCATCCAGTACATTCAGCTTTCACTTTTATATTCAGCATTAATCATTATACCGATGACTGATAGATGAATTGAGTGAGTTATTTGAAACAGTTTTTAAGTTTTGTTGGCTGTGATTTATTATATAGAATTGTACTGGCATTTTTAAATTACTCTTTTATATATTTTACTATCTGTGAAATACAATAAAATATTCACTTTTTTTATTCAATCTTTCCTGGGCTGTCGCAGGCAAAACTGCGACAGGGAATGCTATAATTAATATAAAATACAAAAATAAAAACCAATTTAAATGGGAAACCAGCTGGTTGCCTAAGTATATCATAAATAAGAAAAAGGTGTCTCTTAAAACCAGGTTCTTATCTGGATTGTTATTAATTCCTATGCTTGTCTTCCCTTGAAACGTTTTCTTATTAACATGAAGTGATATGGAAGTGCAATTCTAATGAGTTTGCAACATGGCACATATACCATCCATAAAAAGATAAACAAAGAGTTAAAAATATTTTAAACACCACTCTAGAAAGCTTTATAAATCAGTAAATTTGTACAACTTGAAAAACTGTATTTCATATTCAGAAGAACTATCATATACTCACAACAGAGTCAATGTAAAGCTATATCAATTATCTTCATTTCATCAGTCAATTTAATTGGGTGATTTAAAAAATAAAATGCAACAAGAAAATACTCATTATAAAGATTTGAAGAAATATTCAGCCGTGAAAATAAATTATATAACTATAAAAAAGATGAAAAGTGAATAAAATTACAAAGCAGGAATAAAAGAGACAAATAAAAATATGGATTACCTTTCCAATACAGGAGAAATAGAAGAACTGTTAAAACTTGTTCCAGTTACTGACTGTACCGTTTCTTCATCTGTAAGCCGAGATTTACTTGAATATTGATTATTTTCCTCAGAGTTTATACTTGCATCTGACTTACTTTGCTTCATACTAGACAAATTGGAATCACTATTCATAATATCTCCGTTAAGTTCAGAAAAACTGTTAGAATCAGTTTGAATAGATGGAGATAAATCATCAGAGTTGCGAGAACGGGGTGGCAAAGGAGGGGGCGAAACATCTGAATCATCAGCATTTTCAATTTCAGTTAAGTTGCAGTTATCAGATGAAATGCAGATTTTTCTATGTGTCTGAAAATAAAACAATAAATACAAAAGTTAAAAATATGAGAAGTAAAAAATATATAAAAGCACATTATTACAAGATTAATATGAGAAAATTGCACTGTAGAATTAGTTGGAATTCTTTGTAAACTATGATACAACAGTGACTATGTAAAAAAATAAATACAAAAAACTGAGACAATGACACAGTATTTTGATAAAAGCTTCTCACAGTGTTGAGATGCTAGAAAATATTACATATGTAATTCCACCAAAAATTTGTTTTCCCTAATATCGCCCTATTTAGTAAATACTTTGACTGGGCTGCATACCACTGCACATGATTGGCTTCTTTACTACATCAACACTTAGCAGAACTGGTACATGGGATGCAAGAAACACTCAAACAGAAAACTAATCTTAGTGGATTTTTCAAAAGGCTGCAAATACATATTCACATTTCAGTATATATTATGAATGGTTCATCTACAAAACTGTATATAAATGTGCCATTGTAAAAGATTTTTAATATCAATTTTCAAAGCTGTTTTAAGAGAGAAAACTAAGTATGTAGTTTCATTAATAATAATTTATATTTTTTTTAACATTCTGTTGAAGGAAATTAACAAGCTTTTTTAAATATAATGGCAAATAGCTAGATTTGGTTTTGATGCATTAAACATATTAAATTGAAATATTGGAAATATTTGCACACTTTTAACTTCATAAGGTAAAAGGAAAGCCAATAAGTAAAGCAAAGGAATTCTAAAATCTGGAAGTAAATTTAGAGATTCAATTCATCTAACTAGTGAAATTTTGCAAAAATCTTTTAGAATTACATTGAACTTTGGGAAACATTATAATAACAGCATAATGATTGAAAACATAATCCTGACATACTTCTGCTAGACTTTCATTTCCTGAAGGCACATTAGGCATGGACAGCACTCTTTTGGCACCTTCTATAATGGCTACATATGAAAACCTTAATTGATCAGGAGTTTGAATCAACCCCATACGGTAATGACGCATTTCTAATAACTGTTGTCGAATATTGATGGAATTTGGATCATTATTTTTCTCAATCTAAAAGGGAAAAAATAAGTTATTAAATAACAGAATTTAAAAACACAACTCTTAATGTTTTATATTCTAAAATGAAAATATTTAGAAAATTATCATGTACCAAATTTTACTTTAAGGCAATGTACAAAGAATTCCGATAATGGAAGAGAAACTGTATATGTGTTGAATACTTCAAAGTCTTTTGAAGTGTTATAAATGAAACAAAAAATATCTAAAGAAACAAACCAAGAATACCTAAATGAAAAAAGCTTCCAACATAAAATGCAATTCCATACTAGCCTATCATTCATACTGTTAAGATGTTATGATCGAAACTAGTAAAATAAAATGGATCTATCGGGGAAAGATATATAAATCATCATAGATGAATTTCAAGTAAATTAACATATCATCATTGACAAAATGTAAGGTTTTGAAAAAATTTAGGTGTGTTTATGCTTCCTCGCACACTTAAGAAAAATGCCAAGAGGTCAGGATAAACTAGGCCTTGATATAGGTAATGGATATTCTAACCGTAGATATCAAACCTCCCAAAGAATATCAAAATATAATAATCATAAAAAATATAAAAACATGCACAATAAATATTTTTGCTTCTCCAACATGCTACACAGAAACAAGTTTCAATTACTTAATAAATACTCCAAAAAAATTAAGTCTTACACTGTATTTTTACATTCAGCTGTAAATGATATAGTAGAAAGCCAATTCTATTATAACAAGAAAAAAATCTTAACAAAACTGAAAACATCCTTAAAATAAGATTCGAGTTTACTTACAAGAACAAGGCAGGAATCAGCCAAACAAAATGTTCCAGAACGCCCAATCCCAGCACTACAATGAACAACTGGAGGACCATAATTGCTATTTAAAACACCAGATTCACGAACAGAGAAAAGAAAATTTAAAAAAGCTTCAGGAGACTCGGGAACACCAAAATCCGGCCATGTTGTATAGTGAAACTGTAGAATTTCTCTTGAATTTTCACTCTATCAATAAAAAGATTAAATGCATTGAGGCAAATACTCTCTCGTAACAAATATTTATTCACATTTAATCATAACAAACATTAAGAATTAATATTTTGCCAAAAATTTAGCCTATTTAATCATCAGATGATTCATTTTCTAAAGAATTAGAAAGTGATAACATTTTATGCTTGTCAATCATGCAATGTAGGACTTGCATTTTCCATCCTTCGAGATATACTGCACTCAGTCTTCATTTTAAATTTTGTTTTTTCTTCTTGTAAACAGTCTTTTTTTTATTATTATTAATTTTAAAGTTTATTAATGTATTTTGTCTACTAAAACTTCAGAATAATTTGAATAGGACTCTCGAAAATTATTTCTCAAGGTAAGCAAAATTTTTAAAATATATTTTCATGTAAATTAAAGGAAAAAGATTATTAAATGCTAACTTTAACATATATCACAGCTTAAGTAATAATCTAAAATGGTACCAAAAATTATGTCGTTGGGATTAAATTTTTTTGTGCTTTCCCCCCCCCCCCGGAGGTTAGGCTTAGCGATGCCAAACCACGTCCTGTGGGAAGATTCCTTTTGCCTACACACTCAGTCCCGTGAAAAAACTCTTTAACAAAGGCGTGTCATCCTGAAAGGGTTAATAGTATTATTATCAATGTCTCATGCTTTTACAATTTTGTTTCAAGAGTCCAAATTTTTAATACAATTTTTTTGTACTTTTCAGTACACCAATAAAGGCAAATTTCAAAAACTTTTCAATTTGTATTATTTTCTACTTTCTAGTCATTAATATATTTCATAATCATAATTATGAGATCTTAAAATAATTTTTTTTTCGAATTCATTACCAGATGGCACCTCTCATATGGAGTAAAATTTAATTAATTGATTAACTGACAATGAAGTCCTGAAAAGAATAAAAAGTATTTTCATCAAGAAAACACAACTGTACAAAATTTCAGAACTCTAGTACAACCCTTTGAGGACAGATGCACGGAAAACATGCGGTTCTGTCTGGCTGACATTTCCCAACAAGCGTGGCTGCTCAGGGTCAGTGCACTTTTCCTAGTTAGGCCTAATTGTACTAAAGCTGGTGTCACACCGACATGACAGTCGGTAGCTAACAGCCACAGGATCTGGCACTTATTTGTGACAGTCAGGAGAGAATATGCCAAGCAGCTGGCACGCAAGCATGACAGTTGTCCTCAAAGGGTTAAGAAGCAAGTGAAAAATCGATTACAAAATTCCATCTTTACAAACATGACATCAAGTCAAGTTAAAAGCATGTAAAAAAAACTTTTGATAATGTTACTTTGAGGGGAAATAAAAAAACACAAGGGCTATAAATCCCAACTTAGAAATTATATATAGACTCCAAAGTGCTACAAAATAAGAACAATCCTTTTTTTTTTTTTTTTTTATATCCATGGTTCATTTGTATCAAACGTCAAATTTTACTGCCTAAATCCAGTTTTTCAAATGTTTCAAAGTATATACAACTTTTATCAAACTAATACAAATCATATGTAAATTTTTTTATGAACCTAATCATTTATAGTTCCTATATAAATTGTTTCAATACTTGTATACTTTTTTCAATTTATTTGGTATATGGTGAAAAAGATTTCCATCTTCATTTTTCTGCCATATCATTTGAATAGATTCAATTTCTTCCAAGCATCTTCAGAACATCACTATCATTGTATTCAGTCTTGATAAAATATTTTGTAGCCTTTTTGAAAGATAGCTCAGAGAAAAGTAAATGCCACCCAAACTAATCAACAGTTAATCTAAAAATAAAAAGTAAATTGCAGAATTTGGAGAATGGTGTTGACAGTGCAGATTGAAATATTCTTTTGCTTTGCTATTCCAAGGAAAAAACAAATGTTATTCACAAGTTTTTTCAGACAAATATAGATATAGCAACAGATTTTACAAATTTTCTAAAATAATAGAGGCAAAGACTACCTCTAGGGTTCACTTACCTCAAGATCAGTTATCAGAAATTTTCTGACAACATAATTCAACTCATTTTTTTGACTTAAAAATGTTATCTTTAAATTAACATCTCGCAGAATTAAATCATCACTACCTCCATTTTCACTGCCAACTGGCCAGTACTGGTGACATTTCACCTAAAAATAATTCCCACAGTAAATAAAGTAATAACCATATGATGTTAAAAAAGTCAATTCAATGAAATATAAATCCCAATAATATAATAAATAATAATAATATAATCAATAATAATAATAAATATAAACAATAATATAATCCCATTAATATAATTCACAGAGCCTTTGATTCTTTTACAAATAAAAATATAGCAGTTTAATTAGATCAACATCTCATTTTGGATATATAGAACAGCTAGCTACTTTGGGATGAACCTCATATTTTGAACTGTAGTCAGATAACAGAAAAATAAGTAAACATATATGATATTCATTGTTACCAAGTTCATAAAACTTTTTCAATTAAACCTATCTAGACAAACAGCTAATAAGAATAATGTTATTAACTCTAAAAATTAATGAATACTAAATCCGATAATGTTTAATAGATATGTATTATACAGGGTGGCCATCATTTTTGCTGTTTCAATTTCCCTGACTTTTCCAGGTTTTATAAAAAATTTCCCTGACTTTTTTCGGAGGTAGTCCATCAACCATAGAAAAAAAATCACGTGCACATTGGTCATATTAAGTATTCGTTCAAGTCAGTATGGTTTGAATAAAAAAGCAAAATGCTTGAAAAAAGAACATTTATTTAAAACTTTTAAACAATAAACCATAAAATAACTAATACATCTTTACAATGAACAATTCTACTGTACCGAATTTTCCAGGTTTTTCTGATTAAAAATATAAACTTAAAAAATCTTTAGGATGATCAAAATCTCAATAAAAATATACGTTGCAAAATAAAACATAAAAAGGCAAAGAAAAAAAATGTAAGAAAACGATTTTTTACTGATGTTTATAAATTAAAACACAGAAGCATAATATTCTGTCACACGAATGGAATCGAATAGTTTGCAAAAGAAAAAAAGCAACTTTTTATTCCAACCAACTTCCTTCAATACAGCTCAAAATGGACAATATATAAAGAGAAATAAATAAAATAAAACATCAAAGACAAAAAAGAGAGAAAAAATAAAATTCGCGAAAATAGGGGGAAAACCTGAATTTACCATTTAAAATTAAATAAATAAAAATCTAATTTGAATTTTTTTAAAAAAATTACTGTGGCGTCAGCTCCCCTCTTGTGCTAATCCATCACTTTGCTAAATTTGATCTCGTATGTCAAAGATCTGGGCGTGTGTAAAGGACGAAAAAGAAAAAAACGTGCATACATAACACTAAAAAAAAATTTTCTTTTAAATGTATGGGTAACGACTTTTCCATACTTTGAAGATCCCATAATTTATCAAAATGATCAATAATCATAATGTTTCCCAACACTTAAGAGAAAAAAAATATACACAAAATAAACAAACAAAAAAAATGCTGAAAAAAATATTACCACTAATTTCAAATACTTCATAATTCAATGAAAAGATCTCCAGAAATGGAAAAACAAACTAATTCTGGTATAACTCCTATTTGATATTAAATCATCATAAAAGCAGGCAATAGTGTGGATGCTAACTTGTAGACAGATAAAGAGAAATGTTCGATCTCGTAAGCTATCTGAATCTCCTGGACATATAGCCACATCCCGGTTCTTCCACATCTGAGTGTGATTATACTATGGATTTTCTTCTCAAGAAGTATCATCTAATTTAACTACCAAAAGGAACGTGATTCTGTTCATATAGAACCAGTCAAAGAAGGTCCAAAATGGGGGTGAAAAATCATTAACTCATACAGTTTTGAAAATTGGTACACATGTTCGTGAGGGGTTATTAGGAATATACTGAAAGTCCCCGTTCCTGGAGAGTGAGTTCGCGGCGCCATCTTGGATTTCATCACCTTTTTTAGTTTTTCCTGAATATCTCGAAAAATATTGTTTTCAAATTACAATTGATTAAACAAATTAAAGAGCATAAAATTCCCTACAAACTATACTTTTATTTTTCTACCAGCTATCCAGCCTCAAAAGTTGCCGCCATCTTTGATTTCATCTCCCTTTTTTAATTTATCTTGAATATGTCAAAATCTATTCAATTTTCAAATTACATGTAATCAGCAAATTAAGGAGCGTAAAATTCCCTACAGACACATGCTTTTATTTTTGTTTTAGCCTTAATAGTTTCCGAGAAAATGGATTTAAAAATTTGCTGTCATCTTGGATTTTATCCCCCTTTTTTTTATTTTTTTTTTATTTTTAATATCTCGAAAACTATTTAATTTTCAACTTACATTAAATACAACAAATTAATGATCGCAAAATTCCCAACTCATGCATGCTTTTATTTATTTTCTAGCTTTAATAGTTTCAGTGATATTTAAGAAAAACTAAAAATGGGGGGATAAAGTCCAAGATGGTTGCAAATTTTGAAATCCATTGTCTCGGAAACTATTAAAGCTAAAGTAAAAATAAAAGCATTCGTTTATAGGGAATTTTGCGCTCTTTAATTTGCTGACTACATGTTATTTAAAAATTGAATAGATTTCGAGATATCCAAGAGAAACTAAAAAAGGGGGATGAAATCCAAGATGGCGACAACTTTTGAGACCCATTATCTCCGAAACTATTAAAGCTGGCAGAAAAATAAAAGTATATATTTGAAATGAATTTCACGCTTTTTAATTTGTTGAATCAAATAAGATTTGAAAATTGAATACTTTTCGAGTTATTCAGAAAAACTAAAAAAAGGGGGAATGAAATCCAAGATGGGGCAACATTTGAGATCCATTATCTGGAAAACAATTAAAACTGGAAGAAAAATATAAGCATCTATTTGTAAGGAATTTGACACTCTTTAATTTGTTAAATCAATTGTAACTTGAAAACTCAATAGTTTTCGAGATATTCTGGAAAAACTAAAAAAGGGGGATGAAATACAAGATGGCAACGTGAACTTACCCACCCAGGACCGGGGACTTTTAGTATGTTTATCAGTAGCCCCTAACGAACATGTGTACCAATTTTCAAAACTATATGATTTAATGCTTTTTTTCAAACCCTTCGTTGACTGGACTAATAGCCGAAATTTCGGTCCCTCGGAAATTTAAATGTAAACACCTTGCGCCCTGGCGAGGTGTTACATGAACACAAATGGTATTCGTTTTTGACTGTCAGTAAATGACTGAGTTTCATTGGTTGCCAACGGTGTTTCATTCTATTCATAAAAAAAGATCAGCGAATTGTTGCAAAATCAAAAAATATCAAAATAAAAAAAATTCCAGGTTTAGAATAAATTTCCCTGACTTTTCCCTGTTTTTTCCCGGTCTCCCGAAATTCCCTGACTATTCCCGGTTTTCCAGGTTTCTCGGTAGGGTGGCCACCCTGATTATAACATAAATTCAGAATGAGTTCAATCTGATGGGAAAAGTAAAATTGTGTATTAAATACTAATATCCTTAAAAGTTAACTAATAATATTAATTTCAATAACTTATTTAACAAAGATCAACTTTTCAAAATGAAATTTTAAAAAAAGTGCATTAAACAGATCATTCTAAACTATTTTCCTGATACAATTACATAAAATTAATTTGTTTAGTACAATGTTTTTTCTCTTTAGTCAGTATTTAGAATGAAGTTCCTCCTGCACATTTTGAAGTCTTCTCCTACGTTCTGTGTAATAAGGTACTAAATTTTTACAAGTTTGTTATAGTATTTGATGTACCAAAGAAAAATGTTCAATCCATGATGTATTTATAATTCTCAACTATAAAAATAATTACAAGGAAAATAATTGTTAGAATACTGCATTTCCTACAGAAAATATGGATGTTAAATCGGCTTAAATATACATTACAAGAAAAGTAATGAAATCCTCAAATTTCACACAGGGTATCAACCCAATTCCAAGAGGAAAAAAATCATTACCTCAAAAAAAAATCCTCATTTTATTTTTCAAATTGTTTTAGGTTTCAAAATGATTTCAGAACCATTCAGTGCATAAGTATTAAAAAAAAAATTATAATTTTTATTTTAATTACAATGACATTTAAAAAACATTTGAAATTTAAAAATTTATAATTTGTAAAACATAAACCAAAAATAATGTTACATGATCTCTACTGTATTTGACAATCAACAACAATTTTGAAAACTTCTAAACTATTAAAATCAAATTAACTTGCTATAGGTTTAATTGCTGCCAAAGTAGAATCTGAAGTCAAATCTGGAGTACAACATTAACGAGTTCAGGGCCGAATAATTAAATAGACAAAAGTAAGCAACTGACTATGGGCTCTGCAACTTTATATATATATTTCTAAATTGTTTTTGTTAGTTTTAGAAGACCATATATCGTGTCTTTAGTGATCATGAATAAATCCTTTTTAAAGCCCTTAATTCACTCGAGTAACTTGGCTATTCTACAAAGTATCCCATAAACAATAAAAAATTGCTCACTTTTGAAAAAATAAATTTTTAAAATTGAAAATTATTAAATTTTTAACGGTCGAGATTAATAATATATTTACTTAAATTTCATAGTTTGATTATTCATTATGCATTATTTCTTAAAATTTAAATATATTGGGGTTATCTAAAATTATTACCAATTGGGTCCCGCATCTCCTAAGGCCTAAAAATTTTATTCTCTACTCCCTATACACGGGAGCAGAGGGGGGGAAGAGAATAAAATTTAAAAATTAGTTAGTTTTCCTGAACACTATTGCTTTTTTGTAATTCCTAGTTTCAGGCAGCTGAAAACAGGGATGAGATTGGCACAAAAGCAAAAAGACTGAAATCATAAGCGAGCAAATCATTTGTACCATAATTTATACGCGAAAGGTGTTTTAAGAAGTAAAACATCAGAACACGCAGTATGATGAAAATATTACACTATAATAATTAATAACTTAATTATTTATAATTCAGTATGTATAAATAAGAAAAAGAATATTAAAATTTATTAAATCATTCACATTAAAAGTTAACAAACAAGTTTAACACATCATCAGGCGCATCAGAAAAAACAAAATTAGACATTAAAACATATTTACCACCTGTGCATCACTGAGATGCAACATTCACTCAACAGAAGTCCAAGAAGAATTATATTTAATAGCCTTTTGATAAAAGTTAGCTCAAAAATAAATAAAAATAAGGAGAAATAATTTCTTTTGTTTCATGCAATTGTGTAAAGTGTATTAGCTCTTTATAAATTATAATAATGTATCATATACTGATTTCTGTTTCATTTTTATAAATTTTTGCAAAAGTAACAGCACAATGATTTTGCACCTTATAAAGCAACACGGGTCTTATTGCTATTTGAAACATTTCCTTAATTGTTAAAGAAGTGGTTTCCTTCCGTTTTTTTAATTGTGTGGCTTTTGTTGGTAACAGATCTCCATTAACACGCTTCACCCCATGTTTTGGAGGCCTTCTATCTTTGACAGATTTTTCTTCAATAAAGGATGTGTTTGCATCCACTGCAAGTTTATTTTCAGTAGAGGCTAAAGTTTTTGCACAGTCTTCATTAGTATCTCTCTATTTAATTATTGGCATAGTTGTCGGGACTACACTATCTCTAGAATGTCTAGGTAAATCATGTTTTATTTTTTTATTTATGTCTTATTCTCTGCTTTTTTGTTGCATTTGCACACAGTTTTTTAGCTGCCTCTTTTTACAGGAGTTTCTTTTTTTATGTAGTTTATTTGTTTTTGTTCCATTTTTTTTATTTCTTCATCTTGGTACACCCTACAAGATGACCTTAAGTTTCCAAATAATTTTTTTTTTCAACATGTTCATGCAAATTTTTTTTGTTTGTTTGTTTGCAGAATATGCCACAGAGGTTTTGTTTTCTGCAAAAAGGTGGTATTTAATACTTTGAATGGCACTGAATGTTGGAATGTTCATCCTTGTAGAGCTTGCCGATATAATGTTGATCCGTCAGTAGAAGATGAATCAGCTAGTTTCCTAGCCGGTGGAGTTAAGCCGCACCGTCGAGCATATTTTCCCAGAATTTTCTTTTGAAAACGGAAGATAGGAAGGTTTCTTTTCTTTGTGTGAAAGCGGAATTTTCGGAAGAAAAAGCGAATTAAAAAAAAAAACGTAATTTTGAGAGAAAAAAGACTTCAAAATAACAAAAAAGCGGAAATTCGCGAAAAAGCGGAAGAATCTCATCCCTGTAAAAAGGGGCAACTATCCCCCCTCTCTCCCCCCCCCCCGACTCGCCTGTGGCATTGTAACGCGCAACACAAAAGCCTCTCCAACCTTTCAGTTCTAAAAATAGAATTGGAAAAGGTGAGGAAAACTGCGACCTTGAGGGGCCATGATGAATGCTGCTTCTGACCTGGAAATTGTGTTTGAAAACATTTTCAAAAATTAATTAAAATTAAACAATGTCGCATGGAAACAAAATTCGTGTCATTGAAAAGCCAATTTTTTAAAACCTTAAGGTGGTGTTAAAATGGTTTTCTTGCGACAATATGCTCTGAAGTTATTGCAGAAAAATATTAAAATTTAAGATAATTTTTAATCAAAATTTCAAAAAATCCTTTCTTAGTGAGCACCTACTACCCAAATAGCAACCACCTGCCAAATTTCAAGTCCCAGTGGTTTGGGAGATTTCGTGATGAGTTCTGGTATTTGCTTTTTTTATATATATAGATTTCTTTTAAATTTTAATTTTACGTTTTTTTTATGTACTTAAATATATATACTGATATCCACTCTCATGAAAGTCATCTTCAATTAAATGATTTACTATTTCATTCGTCTTAAAACTGCTTATGTAGAAATTTAAGTCAATACTAAAATATCTGGTTTTGAGAGTTGGGGAGGACAAAGGGGGGCCCTTAGGCTTATATTGCCTAAGGGCCCCTAGAGGGCTTAATATGGCCCTAAATGAGTGGCAAAATTATTCCAACTTCTGACTAAGCATAGAATAAATTTTTTAATAATAAAAATACATGAACATGAATATTATTGCAGAATGAAGTTAACTTCTGACATTATGCAATAAAACTTGCACAAGATTTCCAGGAAATTCTACTCTAAACATTTAATTTCACTGCTTATTTCGTAGAGTTAAATGTAAATAAAGTAAAGCACCATTCACAAGTCTTCCAAAGGACTGACATAAAACAATGTATAAATGAAAAGACGTATAATCGAAATTTTACTAAACAACTTTCATAATTTCAAATTTAATACAAATTCTTTCAAAAGTATTAATTTTAATGTTTTTAAGATAGTACTAGTATAATACTGCACAGTATGGAAATCAATAATTAAATTTTTAAATTAAACATCTATACTTATAAAAAGCAATGTTTGTGTGGGTGTGATTGCATGCAATGTCCAGACGAATCTATCGCACTTACAAACTTGAAATTTGGCACACAGGTAGTCGTAATGGTGACTGAATGCACCTCGAAGCCGAAATTTTAAAATTTAATCTAGAAAATTTTTTATTTAATGTTTTGTGTTGTTTTGGGTGATTTTTCGCACTAATTTCTTAATAGCATGATTTCGGATATCTGTACAATAAAAATAGATACACCATTGGAAAGAACACGTGATTTCCGTTCTAATGAAGTTAGTTTTGAGCTTCTAACGTAATTTACTGAATTTTGAGAAATTTTTAAAAAATAGTCAGTTTTGGCATCTAAATGTTAGTTTTGTTTTTAAATTTGTTGCATCCGACTTTCTAATAACACTATTATTTTCAATTTTTTTCAGCTTATAACTCGAACGGTTTTGTCGGATTTAAAACAAGAACGGTTAAAATATCTTTTCCCATTTTTTTTAAATTAATTTTTTTCTGGGCCATTGAGAATTATTTTTCTCGATCGAGTTCCTCATGCGGCACTTCTTCAGAACGTTGCTGGCAATTTTGATTGGCGGACGCACAGGATACGTCATGACCTTCAACTGAATAACTTTATTATTTTCAGCAGTATCTTAACGTATTTAATCATCTCGCATACTTTGCTTGCAGAATAATAATTTTCATGTTGCAATTTTTTAATATTGTTTATCACGAAAAAAATAAGCGGGAAAATCAATAATATGTATCTTTTGTTTTGATTTTGTTTTCAAAACTTTTTCGTGTCATTGTGGGCGTTTTTGTTTTTTTTTCCCCATTTTGTAAGTCCTGATTCCACGGGCAATCTAGAAAATTTTTTATTTAATGCTTTGTGTTGTTTTGGGTGATTTTTCGTACTGATTTCTCAATAGAATGATTTCGGATAATTGTACAAAACAAATAGATACACCATCGGAAAGAGTAAACGATTTCCGTTCTATTGAAGTTTGTTTCGTACATCTAACATAATTTACTGAATTTTGAGAAATTTTTAAATAATAGTCAGTTTTCAATTGAAATTTTAAGATTTCGGAACTCCATCTCATATTCTAATTTTGTTATCTTTTTGAAATGTTTTGAGCTAATAAATAAAACGGTTCTGCTCCATTTAAAACAAGAACGGTTAAAATACCATTTTAAGTCGATTTTTAATTAATTTTTTAGTTGATGGGGTCAGAGATGTTTTTTCGAAGGTGTTATTTCATGGAAATCCCGTACCATCAAAATGTGCAACATCTGCCGGGAAAAATTAGATTGTTGGCTTTATTTGGCATCCTGCCATGAGCGAGGATAGATATAATAAGGAATATGATGAATTACTTTTATTGCTTTAGTCTGAATGAACTATTACACCGTTTAAGAGATTTTTGTTCTCCTTTTCGTTATTTTTTCTTTGTGCGCGTCCGTGTGTTATGGTCTGATCAATTTCGCTTATACTTCAAGCTCATGATAGACCATTTTGTAATCTAGATGGAAGGATCATGTTTTGAATTATATTTTTCATAGTTTTGATTTGTTTGTTTTATGTACTTATTGATAATCAAGCATAAAAGTTTGCTAAAAAACACATGTTGTTTATGTTGCTCATTTTGTTTACTGTTTAATAATGATTTTCATGTTACAATTTTTTAATATTGTTTTAAATTAACGTACTCTGTACTGTTTTCTTACAGCTCAAATGTCATTATCTCAAAGAAAAATAAGCGGCAAAATCAATAATGTGAATCTTCTGTTTTGATTTTGTTTTCAAAACTTTTTCGTGTCATTCTGGGCATTTTTTTCCTTTTCATTTTGTTGAAGTCCTGATTCCATGGGCAACGCCGTGCACATACTGCTAGTTTATAATAAAAGTGAGCAAAATCATGCATAACTTGGATACTAATTATGCATATCTTATGCGATTTATGAGCAGACAGGTAGAAATTTAATAAAAAATCATGTGACGTGCTGATTGTCCTTGAATATTAAGTACAGCATTATGAATCGAATTTAGTTCATTGAATGCTTTTTCACTATTCTTTTGACAAAAGAAATACGTTTGAAGTTTTTCAATACAGTGCATTGCATCTGGAAAGGAAGGTGGAAATAACTTCTTTATAATCGCTTAAATTAACACCAGACAGTTTGTCTTCTATTAATACATCAACTGTGAATAATTTCAAAGTCATATCTTTATCATAGCTCACATATTAGAAAGGAGGAATTTTTTACATTTTAGAAATGGGGGAAAAAACATAACAGAAGCTTTGCATCATATAAATGAAATACTTTAACATTACAATGAATACGAACGAATTGGGGCTGTGATGAAACAATGTATAAATGAGAAACGTATAAACGGTATTTTACTGTACTAGTAAAATTCACAATGTCAATTTCTCAATCATCTTAGGTATTCACCATAATAAATGAAAATTAATTTTAATACAGAACTAACATACAGGTGGAGGACAAAATAATGGAAACATCACTAATGAATACAAAAGGCTTCATTAATAAGGCATAGGAATGAGACAAGGAATAGAATTATATAAATTGTGAATGGTAATCATTAATGTAAATCATTAATGCCCAAATTAATTTAAAGCACAGATTTTAACAAATTTCTTTTAAAAATTATGTTTAAATCACCAAGATTAAGCTGACTGTGAAGTAAAATTAAATTCAGAAAAAAAAATTTCAGGGTTTTTTTGTTTTTTTGAAAATATATATTTTTTAAAAATTTAAAGAAAATCATTTAAAAAAACTTTTTTTACATAATTTTGAAGATTTTTAAAATATAGCGATAGTAAAAATCACTTTCTAATTCCTTGCATTACCTCAAAAATCAATCAAAGGAATAATCAAAAAATTTCAAAATGTTGACTTCAAAATCTGGCTAACGTACATGCCTGTTGAAAACTATTTAGGAGTTAGGCAGGGATGAGATTGGTCAGAGAGCAAAAAGGAGGAAATCCAAAAATTCTTCAAAAAACATGCGGAAGGGACGATATCCAAAAATGCGACAAAAGACATGCGGAAGGGATTATTTACCAATTTTGCAGATACAATGAAATTTCACACACTTCATAATAATTACATTTCAAATATTTGGGAAGAAATGGATATGTGTCACATATTGTTCTCAAAACATAGTACTCTCCAAATTTCAGTTATAAAAAAAGATCCGGAGAAAATGCCATCGATACAAAGTACAAATAAAATTGACTAATTAAACAGGTGCATAAAACTAGTATTTTAGTGCATATCTGAGAAAAGAATTTACAATCATTTCTTTGATTGTCAAAGGACATTTCCTTCGTTTTGCAGAAGGCTCACTTGTTTTTTGTTTCTTCACTGATTTTTCAGCGACATTCTCATTAATTGGATGCTTATTTGAAGAAGGAACTCTACTCTTTAAAGAAATCTTGTGCATTTTCTTCAAATGGACATTTCTTTGTAATTTTGTAGCTTTTGTTGATAGCTTCTTTGCTGCCTCTTTTGACAGCAACTTTTCATTTGAAATACTTGGTTGTGTAACACACTTCTCCTTCCTTTTTAAAACTATTTCAGTCCTGTAACTATCTTTTGCCTCAGACATGAAATTTGCTGGAAAAACTGGTAGAGATCGGGAAAAACGCGGATCCTAGAAACAGGGACAAAAAGCCGGAAAATTTTATAAAAAAAAAGGCGGAAATCCGCCAAAAGGCGGAAAAATCTCATCCCTGGAGTTAGGTAATACTTCATAGACAAAGCAAAAAAGAAACAATGGAATGCATTCAGTTTAGACACGGAAATGAAATGTAACTGTCCTATAAATAGGACGCTGGGCATTAACGGGTTAAAACATTCCTTATGAAGAAATTAAGAGAGGTTCCACACACTGCTGAAGGATATTAGCCATGGGAAAAAAAAAGAGACAACAGTGATTCAATATTGAGGTTAGAAAATTAGGACAGTCAAGAGAGATGTGTAAATCCATCAAGCTCCTTAAACCATGCATGACCCACACAGAAAAAGAATCAGAGGTCTCGCTCCGCAATTTCTTCAGCGCCCCCGCTCGTGAACTGAGAGAACTACAAACCGAAACCATAACTAAAACTGAACGCCATATTGTTCTTGGACGTTGATCGTGGCTGGCTTCGTGGTTCCATGCCATAGAGACAAGCTTATTTATTATTTTTCTAAGATTTATTTAGCTTAGAATTATTATTGTGCTTAAATTTTTTATGGTATTTGTTTTCTTTTCTGTGCGTACTTCTCTGTGGATTCCCGCTTTTTCAAATGGAAAATTCCGAAGTCGTTGTAGATGAAGAAGTTGTACCATGTTGTGTACCTTTGTATACCATGATCCTCTTCATTAGAACAGGTAGGTTTAATAAGTGTTTCTAACTTTTATGAAAGACAATTTGCATGAATAAATAAATTGGAAACATTTATTTTCGCTTTAATAAATAAAGTAATGAAGTTTTGTTTTTTTCATGCAATTGCAGTAGACTTTTAAACTGTTCATCTTTATGGAATAATATTGAGTGTCCATGCAATATACCTTGTCAATTTTTGTAATTTTTACATTTATTGCAGAATATGATGTAGAATTAAAAAAAACCTGAAAGATATTGATCCTTTGCCTATTATTGTTCAAATATTTATTATAAACTGTTATAATAATTTAAAAGCTATAATTCTTTTGTCATTAAAATTAATTATATTGAGATTCTATGTCAATAGAAATACCGCTGTAAATTACAAATTATGTATGACTATATTGCAGATATTAGGATAAAGTTTTCTAACATTTTTAGATTATTTTGATTTTGAGGAGTTGTTTTGTGATAGGGTACATGCTCCACTTTTGGCCACTGCATCAGTTTTAGCCACACTGGATCTGTTTTTCCAATAATTAACCAGTAATTTCAAATTAACCATTAAGAAACATTCCAACACTTTAAACAATCCTTATTTTACTATTTTCAATATGATTGGTTTATTTTTCTCAAACATGTGGCATGTAAAAAAATTAAATGCATGATCATGTATTGTATGCTCACAACTGTTAAGGTTTTTTTTTAAGGAACAAGGTTTTGCAGTTTTTCATCATCAGACACTCAGAATTAAATGATTAAACTAAAACTGATTACCCTTAGGGTTTATGAGTTAAGTATTCTTTTTATTTTGATTTCATATCAAAATTAATTATTTTTAAGATTAAATGGGTGGTAGCCGAAACTGGTACTTTAAATTTACTATAGGTGCCAGTTTTGGCCAAGCAAGTGGCCAAAAATGGAAAATGTAGTGTTCCAGTTTTCGCCACATGCTCCATTATTGTGTTTTTAACCATTACATAAATTTAAGAATATCCGGATGAAATAAAATCAACTAATTTAATTTTGTTTCTAAAATAAAATAACAGACTTACTTTTGTTTTCACTCAACTCACTTCTTTGCTCCAATCAAAAATAAGAATGCAGGTAGCATTTCCATAAAAAGATTTTGCTACTCGCCATCTAAAGTTGCTAATGCAATTCAAAATGGAACGTTAAAAGCATCTCCATTTTGAATGTATACCTCACATTTATGTAAGAACATTTCAACTTGAGGAACCCAATTCGAGTGATGAGGAATATTCTTTTATGTGCATGGATCGCTCCAATTTTAAAAATGACGCTGATGAATTTGATTAATGTTGCAGCTAAAAATTATAAAAATATATATTTGTGAATATTGTTAGTGAGTATAATAATGCAAATTCTTGATTCGTAAGATTTTTTTAAAAACTATGCTTTAAGTATTTGAAATGTAAGTTTATTCCTCTCTCCATTTTTTGTTTCATATTTTTATCAAAAAAAGTTATGTGAATATATATAGTTGTATTTTATCAACCAAATTAAATTATTGTTTTCTTCATTCCCGTTTCTTTTTTTTAAATTGAAATCTGCAGCTAAAATCAGTTTGGGTAAATTTTATTAAATATCTTTATAAATTCATCAAAAAAATCACATTTAAAATAACAGAAAATAATGAACTAAAATACATAGAAACGTCTGTTAAAAATATAATATTAGTGTGGCCAAAACTGGTGCAAATAGGGTTAATTTATTTAAAAATTCATAACTCAAAATCTAAAATATTCTTCAGAAAATTTTTGTAACTCTCCGAAAGCCAATAAAATTTGCTAAAGAATAGCATAAGTATGATTTAATATGCTTTAAACAGTCATCCACTTTGAAATTTCATTTTCAAATTTTCTCTTAATGTGGCCAAAACTGAAGCATCTACCTATGAAATTTTACAGCATGAAAATTGTTATTTGTGCTCAAAAATGCAAAGTAATTTTTAGATGTGTATTCCTTGTTAAAAATGGGCTGGTGTGAAATGCAATTGAATAAGGAACTGATTAAGTATCTCTGTAATCTGGTTAAGGCTATACTGCATTTTAAGTTCTTGCTTATATTAATATTTTTTAAATGTGAATAATATTTAGAATTTTCCAAATAAAAATTAAACTATTCATTCTCATTTCTATTAATTAAATAAAAGAAGTTTATCTAATAAACATTATGAAAAACTGTTTTATTAAGGATATCAAAATATTTTGAGTTGTTTTAATTAACACAATTTTGACACAAGAAAGTTACTTATAAATGAGAATAAGATCCTTAGAATTCCAATTACTAATTATTGATTAGAAACCCTCTCTGTTGAATATTTCTTTACTAATATTTATGCATGACAATGAGGTGGTGCCTTTTATAAAAAAAAAATTGGTTTGTTTTATATAAATGGGAATGTACTAGAAATTTGCTTGCTCTTTCAGGAACTCGGTCATTGTTGAAGCTGGTCTGTCTACAGGATAGCTGCAGAAGAATGATTTAAATCCTTTGATTCCATCCATGGAGAATCTTCTTAAATTTGATAAGATGATTTAGTTAACCACTTATCCTCAGCAGTTATATAAACTCTTAGCTCAAAACTGATCAGGTGGATGTTTACATTAGGTTGATGACTGCATGGTGCTATTCAACAAATGAAATATGGATAACTTTACACACTAACTACCCTGAAAATAAAACGTTTGATCTTATATTTGAGTTTATTTTGCTGCAAAAAGTTTATTATCTCTTGAATGTATAAATTGTAAAAAGTTACTGATACACGAGGCTAATAAATTAGATAAACATACCGTTTTTATATATATATTTTAAAGAATATGATATTGTTAAAATGGCCAACACTTATTTGCTACAATATTTCATCAATTTGCGTGGATGTTTTTTGTCTGATTTTAATTTATTTTCATAGTTTTTATTAAAGTTAATATATATATTTTTTTTAATCCAGAACACAAAGAGGAGGCACGAGTTTTTTAAAATTTCTTTTGTTAAATGATGATTAAACATACCTAAATGATGAACAATAATCTGAAATGCAAGTTCAAAAAAGTTGAAATATGTTTTACGCTTCTAATTCTTGACGATTTTTTTTATAGATAAGCTTGCAAATGTTATTCCAATAAAGGGAAAATTTGTTTATACTGTTTAGTCAATAATTATAATTTCACAATAAAATTTAATTAAAAAATAATTAAAATCCTGACCTAGGGCCACCCTATGTGCAAAGGTCATTCAATTATGCTCAGCTCTACGTTTATTTTATAACACTCTCTTACATTGAATGTTTTTAAACTATACACAACAAATCACTCTGGTTTCTAGTCAATGTTTGTTAGAAATGTTATGCAGTTGCAATGGTTTGTAATTTATTATGTTGGTTCACTAAAATAAAAAAAAGTTACATTATTTTGAGTATTAAATATTTATTATAACAACTTAGCAAGACAATTTGTTGTTAGGGTTGGAAAAATTCTGAAAAATAAACTTCAAAAATTAATTTTATTGTATAGAAATTGCATTTTATCAATTTTTGTATCTGGAATAATAATGAATGTTATTAAAAATTGATGTATTGGTGAAGTTTAATATAGTTTAAAAGAAATAGTATAATATTAACATAATTTTAAAAAATGAATTTCCTGCAGAGTTAAAAAAAATCATAAATAAATTTTCTTTATGGAAATTACATTCTATCAATTTTTGTATCTTGAAAAGAATTAATGTAAATTTATTGTTGAAGTTTTAAAATATTCTGAAAGAGAAAGCATAGTATTAACTTAAGCAACAAAAATTAATTTCCTGCAGAGTTAAAAGAAAATCACAGTTTTTTTCTTTATGGAAATCACATTCTATCTTGAATAAGAATGAATATTTATTTCTTAAAAATTAATTTATTTTTGAAGTGTTAATGTATTCTGAAAGAGATAGTATATTAACTTTAACAAGAAAAATTAATTTCCTGCAGTTTTTTTTTTAAATATACGATCCAATATAAAAATTATGATAAAGAATAAATGAAATTTAATAATTTGAAAAATACTTTATACTTCTTAAATTATACATCCATATGATTTAAATTACTAGTACTCTACAAGAGACGAATAAATTTTTTTTAATGTTCTATATTTATCTTTAATTTCTGTATTCAAGAATAGGCGAGTTTAGTGAGAAAAAAAAAAAAACATTTCAAAATTACACGATTTAGGCTGTCAAATTAACAATGTATAAAAGGAAATTAGATATTCTTTAATTTAATAATCGTCGAAAAACAAGTTAAAAATACAATAAATACTTTAATAATTGTTTACATGACAATAAGTATTGGTTTTGTTTCCAGTTGCGTTGCAGTGATGTCACGCTGACGTATTCTGGTTAGTTCCTAGTTTGCGATAGATGGCGTACTGTCTATGTGACATTCAATGTTTAAAAAGTTGCCATTAGGGTCTATGGGAGTGAGACCCCTCGATTCTTCTTCTCTGTGGCATGACCCATCTGGCTGCATGAATCAGATAGTTCATTGTCCTGAAAAGTTGCCTCTCCAGATAGAAACAATTTTGGCAATATTGGGGTGCAACTGGTTAGCTAAAATGTCCATACAGTCACTTAACTTTCTAGAGCAGTGGTGCGCAAAATTTTTGTGGCTCGCTAAATTCAAAGAAATTTATTTGATACTAAAAAATATAAGGATTTTCTTCAAAAACCATGGTCGTGACACCCAGAGGGGTCCCGAAAAAATTGTACACAAAGTGAGGGGGTTGGAAATGAAAAGAGTTTGTGCACAACCGTTCTAGGGTGAAGATAGGGCTTGGAGAAAACCAAAAGATCACATCCCACATCATGAAAGAACCGCTTCCATGCTTCAGTTGAACGAAAGACATCATCTTGGTTGAAGGTCATACGGTCAAAAAGACATTCTCCAAGCGTCAACTTATCCTTTTGCAGGAAACAAAGTGAACAATGATTTATTGGACCGTATAATTTTCTTCAATGTGTCATTCAACCAGGTTTTATGGTAGTGGCACCACCCGAGACAACATTTTACATTCACATCAGTCTGAAATGGCTTTGGAATTATAATTCTCTGCCATACATTTTTTGTTTGTTCAATTCCCTTTTAACAATTTTTTTTGAAATGTGAATTAGTAGATGCTGATTGAGTTCTGTTGTCTCTTTAGATGTGGTCTTCTTCTCGGAGCTTACTGTCCACTTTAACATTTAATGATTTCTCCCTAAGCTTCGACTTCCATCCAAAATTAGTTGTTTTCACTTGCATAGAATATGAAGTCATGACCTTTGATACTGTAGCTTGAGAAATATCCACAATATTAGCATGGATACTGTAACCAGAAGAGCGGTAAGATCTTACCCTCTCTTACAACTCTTGACCTTCTCCGAGAGATCCGACATTCTGCACTGCAGTAAAAAAAATCTGCTGTGACTAGGGTTTCATAACGGGTTGCTGAAAGTAGACTAACATATTGTTAAGGGGCTGCTGACATGCTAATCTTATGGCAGAAAAGAGTTTTACTGAAAGCCAAACCAATGAACCCCAACATTAGCGACCATTTTGGTGACAAAACAAAGCTACCAGAAAATGCTGGAATTATAATCCTATCTCGACTAGAAACAGAACCTTCGAAAGACTTCTATATGACATTACATCCTGTCGGGAAAAAGTATAAAGACAAAGCTATGTTAAACGATCAGTCAGTCGTCTATGGAGCTTTGATCGCAGTGCAAGCTGGTGAGCTAACAGACATTGAGCACTATCGAAAGTACTATTATGGAGATTTATTAGTGATGTGTATTGCTAATTTATACAAGTGCTGTTTAGTTTCATTACCTGTGCTTAGCATTTTGCTGATATTCTTCATGGAATAAATCTTTATTATTTTTTTTTTTTATCCTGCTTGTTGGATTACATTCACGTACACCCACCAGACGATTTTTGTAACAATATCCACTACTTCCATATAAAAAAGTGTCAACAACATTTGTGTTTTCCTTTCACAAACACCACAGACATTGATATGCATTTCCATTACTTTTTCTATCCACTGTAAGTGCAAAACAATATTTACAAGTAGAATATCAGAAAAAATTGCACTTACAGTATTTTTTTCTATTATACGATTCAGCATTAATATAGCTTTTGACTTCTGCTCCCATACCATCAACCAAAAATGACCAGTAGTTACAGGCAGTGGACCCTTGTAAAAAAGAAATGAAAATGATCTAGTTACTATACAAAGTAATAGTGGACACAGAACAGATCTCATTATACTAATTTATACTCCAAAATTAAGCTATGATAACAACTTGCATTAAAAATTTGTATTTTAACAAAAAATATTTTTTTAAAGTAATTTAAATTATCACAGAAAATATGGCTTAGAATGTAAGAAAAGAAAATTGTTAAATGATTAATAAAAATCAAAGGAAAAACTTACTTGAGTCAATATATAAGATCTATCTGCTGATGGAACTTCAACTAAGCTAGCATTGATATAATCTTTATCACCTCTTTGTAAACGGACCCTACTGTGATCAACTGCAAAAAGAAAAAGAAAATCTTTAGTGAAAAATTGCTTGCCAATCAAAAATGTACAATGATATGCTTAATTAACAGAGATCTTGGAGTTTTCAAAAACATAGTTTTAAACACATTAAGGAAGAGGGTGAAAAATTGCACATTAAATACCAAACAATCACGAGATTCCCTACACTGCATGACCTCATCCCTGTTGTATGCACTAAAATTTAATATTTTACGATTTACTCATTTAATACACTTTTCCTACCGTAATGTTCCTTGGGCAAATATATTTTTACGAGTTATGAATAAAATTCCTTGATTACCTCTAAAAGGCTAATGTCGATGGAAATTTAGAGCCACTTTCACAATAAATGTTATTTACAAACAAATAAAAGTACTTAGTGCAGTTTTTAATTAAACTTTTAATTATTTTTAATAACTTGGTATGTAGTAACCAAGAAAAAAAAATGACATGAAATAAAAGATAACATTCTAAACTTTACAAGTCATAATAACTTAATAATAACAATAATACAACCTACAATCATAAATATGATCTTAGTATCTACATACATTATTACCCAGTCTCTTCACTTTATCTTGGTTGCTTTGAAACTTATGGTCCAAAATCTTGTGGAAAATCATCTGTGTCTTCCTCGATATGCAAAGATAAAGACGCCTTAACTAAATCATTGGGCAGCATTGGTTCACCATAATCATCCTCATCACTATAAATTACTTGAATCTTGACCAACACTGAACAAAACAGTCTGACCTTCCTACAACTGCAATTTCCCGTGCAACCCTTCTTGCACTTGCAGGATATCTTGCACAGGATAGAGTCAGGCGCAAGGGGGTTCAGAGTTTTGACAGGTTTGCTCTTTCCCAACCCCAGTCTTCAGGCCTCTTTTTATTATCAATCCAGTGTTGGATCTGATGGTAAACTCTTGGGTAATGTTGGTGGGCAGCTGCTTCGGTTGGAGGAAGCAAAGCCAAGTTGCCACTCTTGTTAAATGAAGATTTCATGTAACATTTGTAGCAAATAATATCCAAGGTAGATATTGGGTAGCCATACAATGCCACAAGAAAGCGGTTCCCTGCATCCACAACAGATTCAGGAGTCATATCTGGGTTCTTAAAAATTTCAATTACTTGGAAGAGATCAGGATTTTTTTTCAAAAGGCTGCACAAACTTCATTTTACCATAATTAAATAGAGCTGAAGTGGTGTCACATCCGCTCATGGCATGTATGAATAAAATATTGTGGCTGATTGTTTTTTCTGAAGCAGTGCAAGGAGAAAATATATTTTCATCAATTTTTCTTTTTCCTGGTTTTAGGAAATATACGTTGTCAAAGGTGCAAATGCCTATTAAGATGACGAAAAGGTAGATGTCTTCACCTATGACAAACACAGACAGATATGTTGGGGCCAAGGCTAGAGCCGAGTTCAAAATTAAACAATCAGCATCTTCATCTGCTTTCTTGCACGTCATGTTTACTGAGAACTTGTTCATCAGGATGGAGATGAGTAGATCCTTGCAGGAATGTTTCTAGGGAAACAGTTGGTATTCATCGTTTCATCAAACATTACTTCGCTTGGCATTTGCTTCCATGATCTTACGGCCCGTTCTGCATAGTTAGTGCCTCCCACTATTTCATTTTCAGGATACCCATCGAAAATGACTAGAGCAGTTGATTTGTACTTTGTACAAACATACAGTAAAAGCTTAACTAACCGGCATGCTCGGGAAATGCCGATTTCCGGATACCTGAATAGTCCGGATAGTTGAGTACAACGGGAAAAATGGAAGGGGGGGGGGATCATTCGCACTGTTAAACGTAAAACTCAGCGTGGGACAGTTTTACGCCCTATACAGTGTGTATATACTCTTTAGAAATTTATTCAAATCAATCTGTTGATGGGGAACCAGGTGGGGAGGAATCGAGTTCTCATGATGTGTCTGATAATGAAAATAAATTAACACCTGCTGATGATATAATAATGAGAAAATACACCTCCTCTGGAAGATATGTGAAAGCACCTAAAAGACTTGATCTTTTGAATAATGTTTGTTATGTGGTTGAGACTCTTTCTGAGTCTCAAGGGAGGGAGGATGTTGTAAAGTGAAGCGAAATGTAACCGCCACCAGGCGACGATGTTGTGACGTCAGCCTGCGAGCTGACTGATATAATGAGAACTGCTTGTGATCTCGGCCTGGTTGTACGTTTTATGTGTATCTCTGTGTTTGTGTCGTCCATTGTCAATAAACATATGTGTCTGAAAGGCTTTTAGTCTTATTTGGCCAAAGCACCCAGCATCTGGTAGATGTAAGCCCCATAAGATTTCTGAACTTCGATTCTATTTTGAATGGTTTTCGAATATATATAGATTATAAAAATATAAGCATATAAAAATAGCCGATGAAATTGAAAAATATTCTACTCAGCAAGAATAATAAAACTCTTAAGTGATCATAAGTGTTAGCAATAAGATGCTCTAGGTCTTGTCATCTCTACTTCAATTAGGAAGAGAAATATTTATGTTTATCTAAAGTTATTTACTTACCAGCCCTGCATGTTTGGCATAAATGCTTCACGATATTTACGTTTGAGAATCGATGCATGTTGATTAAATTCAGTTCACATCGCTCGTGCTTGAAAGACTGCAAGTTTATTGTTTATGCAAATGAGCAGCTGTTAATACGCATCGCTTATCAGACATTCGCCTACAACGCATGCTCTGGATTGAGTATTTAAGCTGAAGGTAACTACGGAGAATTAAGTCTCGAATTTAGCTCCATTTATAGTAGTCTCCAATTTAGTTTTGTTTATAGTAGTCTTGTTTCGTTTACAGTTTTGTCTAGAATGTTTCCATCTCCTATTAAGATGTGTAGCCACGTTAAATATTATTTTTAGTTAGAAACTCAAGAGTCGTTTGTTTGGATCTGAAGATCACCAACGTGAGTGCAGTTTTTCAATATTTAAAGTTCGAAGCAGAATTGGCTAATATATGAAGACTTATCGGAAACCTCGTTGTATCATTTAAAGGTCCGAGTTATCAGTTTAAGTCTATTTTTCTAAGTTCATGAATTTTTGCTAGTCATCAGTTTAAATGATTTTCACTGGCTTACTGGATTCGATACAGTATTTCTTCATGTTGCATTAAATTTTGACTTTAAATGTTTCTATACATTTTCTGATATTAACTTTTAATCTTTGTTGTTTCTTTCATGTTGTTGAAAATAAATAATGTTGGATTTTACTTAAAAGTTTCTTTCTTGAATTTCAAACTGCATGTTTGTTAATCACTATTCTAAAGGTCAAGGTTAGGCATCTCAGTAATGTTTCTACTGTAGTTTAAATAACTCTGCTTAAAGTTTAAATTGTACTATATGCTTTGATGCCTAAGCATCCATGCATGAAGTAGGATAGTCGATGTTTATAGGCGACTATATGGGTCGTCGCCTAACAATAATCAAAGCCTAGATTAAATATCAGAACTAATTTTATCTTTAAAAAATCGAAAGGGTTATTATGCAATATGTGCGCTTCCAATTCTAACACGTGATATTACATAATCGGAATTCACATCTGCCGGTATTCGGAGATTAAATAAATAAAGGAAAAGAAAGAGACTTACCAATCTGGAGTAACCCCCCACCCATGAGGGGGGGTTTTTTTCCCCTTCTTTTTTCACCGATTCTGTCCCTTTACCTTTTTTTTTTGGTTGGTGATTTCGTTTTTCGGCGAAAGGTGAGGACCTTTTATTTCTTTTTTTTTTTGTTCTCACTTTTGCTTTTGAACCCCCTCCCCATAAAGCAAGTCAGTGTACATCACAGTACTGTATATTGCTTTTTTTTCTTCTACGCCCCTCCGTGCAAAGCAGACATTGCATTCCAGAAATAAATTGTCCGAGTGAATGGAATGGCGCGAGTGCTAAATTTTGGCGTGCGGATGTAAAATTTTTAGAAAAACTCATTTTCCGGTTAGTTGAGCTTTCTGGATACTTGAATGCCGGATAATTGAGAATTTACTGTATGTCACATAATTATCACAAATGGATGAAAAAGTTGAAACCCTGTTCCAGATGACTCTGTGCAGCATGTATCCTCCATCAATAATATACATACTGCTTTCAGCATTAAAATCCTGCGTACATGGCTTGAAAGCTTTGTATAAAGAGGATTTCGTGCCTTTTCACATTCCACCTTCATCAAACAGAAATAATGGAATGTGACTTAGTCCATATGTTAAGAAGTCCTCGAGTTCTTCATCCGATTGCTTTGTAATGCTAATTCTCTGGAAAAGCGTTGTAGGGTTGATAGATACACTTTTATCATGCACCTTGATGGCATTACTCATTAGAGCTAGTGGTTGCACTCTGTCATTTCTTTTGAATTTCACAGTATAAAAATTACTTCCTTCAATTCCTTTGATACCAAGAATGCCTTCCTCCTTGGCCATGTGACAATTGAGTCTTCATCAATAACAGTACTTACTGAAATCAAAGTTCAAGAAATCAAGTTAGAATTTCCTGGGAAAGGATTATAGTGCTTGAACCACTCCACCATTTCACCCTTTCGAGTAGGCCGGACCGGTGTGGGTTTTAAATTTTAGAAAAAAACTCCACCATTTTCCTGCAATCATCTTTATTTCGCTGAACTCTTGAGTCACTGATTTCCAAATGCGAATCAGAGCTGGTCAAATCAACATAGCAGAAATTTTCAATTTCATCTCAAATATGTTAGAGCACTGTCCTTCCCTGCGTCCACCTAGCCAGTACACTATCACTGACACCACAGCCATGAGTGAGGCCCCAAAATGTTTTCATGTTTTTCATTAATGACTGTTCAATAGTCATATCACTCCATGTACCAGACCAGAACTTGAATGTCCACAGAATAATGAAGTTACCTTGAGTTATAAACTTTTCATACTATTCTGCTCCCATTAAAGGGAGCACCTTTCAACAGTTAAAACTTTCTCTCCAATGGAAATGCTATTTCATTGGCTGATAGGCGGCAAATAAAGTTCAAGAAGAGAACATATTCTGGCAATAGGATTCATTCTATTTCTCAAACCACGTGCTTTGCTATGGAATGAGATCTGTTTTGTGACCTGCTAAATAAAAACTGAAATTTCTGCTCATCACTGAATTTTTCTTACTCTATATTCATTGAGAAAAGTTAGATTTATTCATCAAGTTAATTAAGATTTTCTGCATCTAACAATACTATTTGCATCTAGAAATTCCTTTTCTAAAGCGAGTTATAACACTTTAAACTTAATGGCAGCATGTGGGGCACCTTTCAACAAACATCAGGGAGCACATTTCAACACTGGTAAAATGTATCCCTCATATGAAGGAAGAATTAATTTAACTAAATAACTCTGAGACTTAGGCAAGATGGTTTCCACTTACATAAAGAAGCATAATAAGCCAGAAAAAAAATATTTCAAAGGCTATACAAGCAGTTCAAGATGGCATGTCTCTTAGAACAGTTGCAGATTTATATGGAATGCCTTATTCTACCTTAATTTATAGATTTAAAATAAAGTAAAACAGCTTGTCTTGATAATAGCATAACATTGAATATTTCATCCAACTGCTTTAACTCGAAGTATACATGCCGGCAAGTTTTTACCACAGATCAAGGAAGCATGCTTTGTGATTTTATTATTAAAAGTTCAAATATGAACAATGGTCTGACTTACAGCAAGTACGACAGCTTACATATGATTATTCAAAATGCCTGGGTTCAAGCACTCTAAGTATTTGGAATGAAAATAATATAGCTGGAATTCACTGGGTTAAGGATTTTATGAATTGTCGGAATAATTGAGCCATTTTAGTGAAAACTGAAAGTAGCACAAAATGACTGGAACAAACAATGAAAACAAGAAAATTAACCTAAAACCAGATAAATTTTGTTAAGTCACTGTATTTTTCTGTACATTAGTTAAATTTCAATAAAATTTATGTTTATTTGAGTGAAATGAGTCATTATAAGTGAAAGGAGTCATTTGTTGAAAGATGCCCCCTAACAAATTTAGTCTCCAATTGAAATGCACAATTTCACCTTTTAGTTATGACAGGGAATTCTGATACAAAGCGAGTAGCTGCCTAAGATTCTAGTGTAACTAATGATGCCAAATATTGAAATAAGAACTTTCGGCAAAAATGAGGTTATATTAAAAATTGTTGAAAGGTGCCCTCCTTTCCCCTACTCTTTCAAGTCCTGCATATTTTGTAAATATACTTGGCATATTCGTGGGATTTACTCTGTTTACTTCACAACCACAAAAGCGAAAGCCAGGTAATACCAGGGGTAGAAAGATTTAGAAGGAATTTTGTGCAGATTATGTTAGAATATTCATAATACAGGGTGAACCAAAAGTCTTGCCCAGATTATAAATATTCATTACAAAATAACCGTTTAATACAATAATGTAACTTTTGTATCATTGGATAGGTCAGTTTTAGTAGTTCTTTTATACAATAGATGGCGCGAGTGCCCCCTTCAAGAGTGACTCGGGGGAACATCTGTAAGGAAGACATCATTTTCGGCCGAAATGGCGTCAATTGAACAGAAAGCCCAATGTGTGCTTTGGTTTCACGAAACAAAATTGCCCATTAATGTTCAACGTGCATTTCGACGCTGTTATGGACGCAACTATCCCGATACAAAATCAATAAAGCGATGGTATGAAAAGTTTAAAGAAACAGGCAGTTTTACTGACCTTCCCAGAAGTGGCAGGCCTAGTGAGTGAAGCAACTGTTGAACTCGTTCAGCAATCGTTTCAAATCATCAAGCATCACTTGAACGTCAAGTACCGCAAACAAGTTTGGTAAGAATTTTTCATAAAAGGCTTAGGTTGCGTACTTATAAAGTTCAAATTGTTCAGGACTTGCAACCAAATGATTACACAAGACGTGCAGAATTCACAATTGAGATTCTGAACAGAATTCATGTCAAAAACGATTACTTAAATCTCATTTGTTTTTCCGATGAATCCACCTTTCATGTCAGTAGAATGGTAAATAGGCATAATGTCCATATATGGGGATCAGAGAATCCACTTGTTTCTGCACAGTTACAGCGAGATAGCCCTAAAGTTAATGTTTGGTGCGGCCTCATGCATAACAAGGTTATTGAGCCGTTTTTCTTCATGGAAAAAAAACATTACCACTAACGTTTATTTAGACTTATTGCAACTGTTCATTGCACCGCAGTTAGAAGAATTTCAACCATGGATAATGTTTCAGCAAGATGGAGCACCCCCACACTGGGGTTCCTTAGTAAGTGATTTCCTAGACGAAACATATCCGGATCGGTGGATTGGAAGGGATGGACCAACACCCTGGCCTCCGCGCGCTCCAGATATTACTCCTGATTTTTTCTCCTGGGGCTATATCAAGCCCAGTGGCAGAATGCTTTTCAATAGTCTGCAACGGAAGTTGCGTCTCTTAAAAATAGTCTGCAGAATAGTGCGCGACTATAAATATTTTGCTTTCTTTTTTTGAAATATTTATGTCAACCTACAACTATTGAAATACTACAAACATAAATTAAAAACCATATAACATCTTTATTATTTGTATACTACAATTGTATAAATTAATAAACAAAAGCATATAAAGATCAATCTTTTCTTTGGGCAGATAATTAACAATAATGAAGTATCAAGTTGTTTCAGAAGTAATATTAATCATGCTATTCAAATACCTGTGCAGAGAATTATATTTGGGTACTTTTCCGTTTTAAACACAGCACTTTCTGTTTTGGTGAATTTTTCAAAACAATACTTCACTAGCTCATATAAATGAAATATTCTTCAATATGTTAGGTGTTATTTAAAAATTTATGCCTCCTGTTTATTGTAAAAAAAAATTAAGTATGCCAAAAAATGTCTTAATGTATGTTTTTAATTTAAAATGCAATAAATAATTGCTTTTTACGAAAGAAAAACTTTGAAACTTTTTAGCACATTTATCCTGATATGCATTTAAATGGATTGTGTGCAAACTGATAAATTGTTCTGCAATGATACATATATAAGATTTCATAGTATCATTGTTTATCATTTAAAACGAGGAAGAACGGAGCTGTCTTCTTCTAAAATTCGTGAAACAACTTTTGATTTTATGGAATTTTGCATTTGCACATATGTAGATATATTTTGAAAGTGTGTATAATAATGAATTCCATATTTAACTAATGCTTAGAACGTTTAAGATTGGGGCAATCTTAGCTTGAACTCTGTACCTCGTCTTTATCAATTTCAGAATTTGTTCTTTTTTCGCCCCCGTTTTTAAAAAATGATTGATTTGCAGCCGTAGAGATCGATCGAATCTTCGGAGGTTTATTCAAAACAACGAATTTTATCTATATACGCCGCCATCTCAAAGTAAAAACCACGTGTTATTTCCAGGAACCAAAGGCTCCGTGCCAGAAACGTATCGGAATGAAACGCGAAGAAAACATTGGTCGTGCCCAATACCGATATGAGGCAGTTAGCGTACTTCAAGGTCAAATTGCAGTCACTAGGTCAGCTAGGGAAGCCCATTCAGCATAGAGAAATGGGGCAGGGAACGGGGCAAGAGGATTGCATATTTTAGCAATGTGAGTTACATAATAATTGCTAAGTTCTTTAGGAAGTGTAATTAATAACTTTGATATTTTTCATGATGGGATTTATTTTATGAGCACATGATAAACTTTATTACAAAAGAGTCTGCAGACAGTGTCCAAAATCTGCGACGTACGACGCAGCGTCGCGGTGTTTCTGCCACTGGGATATCAAGGACAGAGTCTTTGCCACACTAGTTGCTGACGTTTAAGAACTGAAGGCTAGGATACAAGCTGCTGTGTGTACTGTAACAGAAGACATGTTAAAGAACACTTGGCCAGGGTTCATACACATTTCCTTAAAAGAAAATCAAGGACTTTTAAGGACTTACAAAACCAAAAAATAAGGACCTCTAAATCGAATAAACTTAACGAATTGTCACGCGCATTTTTAAATAAAATGTCTCATTTTTGCAAATTCACCCTATTAGATGATAAAGTATAATATAAAACATAGATAAAAGATACATTACAAATTTAACAACAAAAATTCTTAAAAATACGAGTTAATAAATTGATGAAAAAAACCATGAAACTGGAAATCAAATTAAATATCTTTTAATTCCAAACTTTTTTCATTCAATTTTACACCCAAGGTATTTATTTTAATTTCTTTTCAATAATTGTTTTTCTTAGTTCATGCAATTGAATAAATAAATTTATGTCCTTTGACTTTTCAGCCTTGTTAGCTAAATCATTTGCTTCCCCATTTGTTTGGTGTATTTGGTTGGGAACATTTTCTTTTATTTTAAAAAAATCTATTTCATCCTAGAGCTTTTCATTTCAGTTGGTTTTGTTTCAGTCTTTTCTTTGGATCTTTCACTTTCTAAATACTGCATGTATTTCGCTCTAGCTGAGGTGGCAAAAAGTAAGGACTTTCTAGGACTTTTTAAAAATGGGGCATAAAAATAAGGATTTGTAAGGACTTTTAAGGACTAAATATAAAAGTAAGGATTTTTAAGGACTTGCAAGGATGCGTACGAACCCTGTTGGCGGGAACTGGAATACCGCTCAGACATTCTCCGAGCTACCAAGGGGTCACACGTTGAAATTTACTGAGGTAAATGGTCTTATAAAAAAATTTATAACAGTATTTACAATGTATCCAAGCAAACATATGTCTAATTATAATACAATACTTTGAGCACAATAAATATTTATAATCAGGACAAGACTTTTGTTTCACCCTGTATAACTGATAAAATCTTTATTTGTGCAAAGAAGTATATTAATTAAACAGAAATTTATTTAGTAAGATAGATAATTTTACGCATACAGATAGGCTGGTTTGTTGTTGTTCAAGCCGCGCTAGCAGGCAAGTCAAACATTCGCCTAACTTCAATCAGTTATAGCGCCTAAATGGTACGTGTAACGAAAAATATAATATGAACTTAAATTGTAGGAAATTTTATGCTCATTATTTTGATATATGATGATGCCATAAAAAAGTTGATAGTTTTCAAGTTATGAGCAAAAAAACTGGGGGAACTCCATTTTTTTAAAAAATCTTTTTTGGCTATAACTAGAATTCCAACAAAAAATTTTGGTGGCAAACCTCACATTCGTAATCAGCACCTCAAAAAACATATAGGAGCAAAAAATTACGACTCCACCAGAATTTGTTTTAAACCATCCCTTTTTAGCACCCAATGACTGGACTAATCAGAAAGGATTCAAAATATGGACATTTTTATGGACAGTCCTGTCATAAACATGACGGCCTAAAAATACTAATTCAACATCGACTTATATTCAGGCATGAATTCAATAGTCATGTATCTGTTTTTAAAAAAATGGTGCATAAAATGTCATCTAAAAGCAGCAAAAACTTAGCCTCACACCAAATAATTTAATACACTTACACAAATATTAACACACCTAGAGAAGGATTAGGGATATAAGAGAAAAACATACTTACATGGATTGACATCTCTATATCGATTCAAATTTTTATTCTCTAACTTTTTGGCATCTTTTATGATGTATGTAAAGTTGTTCGACTCATTTCTTATTTCCTGAAAAGCAAAATTATATCTTATAGAAGTTCTGCAATATAATATATATTGCATTTTAGAAGTACATAGAAATTTCTAAATAAATGTATCAAAAATTAAATTTGTTAATGTAGTGAAAATACAGAAACTGTATAAAATTTAGATACTTAAAATTCATTCATACATTCAATTTCTTTTTGAAAAAATAATGAAATTTATCATCATATATCAGTTCCAAATTGAAAATAAATTCAGAAGCATCAGGCTATTAAACCACTCCTGCTTCCATTATACGAGGTAGAGTCAATAAATTCCCGGAATGGCCGCCTACATTCACACAGGTGTTCGTTGGGGGGGAAATATCTTTTTTGGAAGTTGGCAGCACTAATAAGGAAAACACACAGCCATCTGGAATTCATTTCTGGTACTGTCAGCGTTGGCTGCAGATCATTTCTGACAAAGAGAATTTTTCATTTGTCGTATTTTGAAATGTCATCTTTAGAGCAGCGTGCAAACATCAAATTCTGCGTTTTGCTCGAGAAATCACCTTCCGAGACACTCAAGATGCTGAAGAAAGCATACGGAAACAATGCCATGAAAAAAACGGCTGTGTATGAGTGGCATAAGGGGAAAGTGGGTACGAGGCAAAGTGATGTTGAAGGTTTTTTGATTACAATAGCGTTATTCACTATGAATTTATTCCTGAAGGCCAAACTGTCAATAAAGAACTTTACCTGGAGATCCTTAAACGACTACGAGATGCAATCAGATGAAAACAACCTGAAAAATGGGCAACAAACAATTGGCTTCTTTTACACGACAATGCTCCACCACACCGCGCTCTGATTGTGAAAAAGTACCTTGCCAGACACAGTGTTACCACTCTGGAACACACTCCTTATTCTCCCGACCTAGCACCAGCAGATTTTTACCTGTTTCCACGGCTGAAAATGAAATCGAAGGGCGTTTTGTGGATTCAGATGAGGCGATCAAAAATGCGATGAAGCAACTGAAGGACCTCTCAAAAAATGGATTCCAGGAGTGTTTTGAACAGTTATACGAAAGCTGGAAGAAGTGTGTGGATGTAAGAGGAAATTACTTTGAAGGACAATAAGGTAAAATTATTGTTCTATTTTTTAATAATTTTTAATTGACCTATTCCAGGAACTTTTTGACTCTACTTCGTAGGTACAAAGTGTCCTAAAAAAGTGGAACAATAATTTATTTCCTTCAATATTGCACCTAGACATATACTTTCAATTACAAAGTTTCATCAAATAAGGTAGGAATTTGTGCGAAAAGGTAGGAATTGTGTAAGGAAGCAATGTCAAGATAAAAAGTTAAGACATAACAATTAAGAAAATAAAAATTCACAATTCTAAAAATACAATTTTTTCATTTACAAGGAATATTCTGCAAATTAAAGTTCCTACAGCGAAGCAAGCTGCTTCAATGCAGAAATAATTTGGATGCAGCTATCTCAGTTAGGAGGAATTAAGTAAAATTGAACAGTGACTAGTAATTCAACAAAATAGTTTATATGATAACATAAGCATTACAGCCTGTTCTGGATTCATTAAATTGCAAACACTGAACACTCAGCTGCTTAAAGAAGGTTTATAATTAATTCTATAAAAGCAAATTACTACAAAAGGCAGGACTGCTCCCCCACCCCAACCATCACTTTTACGGGGAAAATTTAATTTTTATTTGACTTCAGCTGCTAAAAACTAGGAATTACAAAAAATCAATAGTGATCAAGAAAACTAGCTGATTTTGTAACTAAATTTTTAAATTCCTCAGAACTGCAGATTTCTCAACATTTGTAATTAAAAATTACTGAATCATTTGGACTCCAGAGAATTTCATTCAAATTTAAATACAAAACAGAATTATTTTTAATTTATCATTCATTATGCTTCACTTTCAAATTTTGAGCTCATTAAAAAAATTTGCACCTAGTAAACGTCCCAGTGGCAGAATCAATGCGACGCTGCGTCGTACGTCGCAGATTTTGGACAGTGTCTGCAGACTATTTTGTAAAAAAGTTTATCATGTGCTCATAAAATAAATCCAATCATTAAAAATATCAGTTATTAATCACGCTTGCAAAAGAACTTGACAATTATTATATAACGCACATTGAATCCTCGCGCACTCGTCGCCCCTCCCCCTCTTTCTTCCCTATGCTGAATGAGCTCCCCTAGCGACTGCGGTTTGACCTTGAAGTACGCTAAGTGCCTCATATCGGTATTGGTCTCGGCCAATGTTTTCTACGTGTTTCATTCCGATACGTTTCTGGCACGGAGCATTTGGCTTCAGGATATAACTCGGGGGTTTTACTTTGAGATGGATGCGTAAATAGATGAAATTCGTTGATTTGATTGCGATGCTTCATTATTACGAAAAAACTTAAAGCAGCATTATTTACTTTAACATGAAAATAAACCTACGAAGTTTTGATCGATCTCTACACCTACAATTCAATCATTTTTTAAAAGCGGGAGCGAAAAAAGAACAAATTCTGAAATTGATAAAGACGAGGAACAGAGTTCAAGCCAAGATTGCCCCAATTTTAAACGTTCTAAGCCCGATATTTTGGGAGATGAGGAAGAAGAAATTATTCCAGAACATATGGACACTACCAAAATTACCAGTGAAATTCCGGGTTCCAGCAAATCGCCCAATCCCAGTGTCACAGAATTGCTGCAGAAATTAATGATAAATCAGATAAATGTGCTAATAAGTTTCTAAGTTTTTGTTTCATAAAAAAGGCAATTATTTATTGCATTTTAAATTAAAAACATACAAGAAAGGCATTTTTTGACATACTTAATTTTTTTTGCAATAAACAAGAGGCATACATTTTTAAATAACATCTAACATATTGAAAAATATTTCATTTACATGAGCTAGTGATGTATTGTTTTGAAAAAATACCAAAACAGAAAGACACCAAGTGCTGTGTCTAAAACGGAAAAGTACCAAATATAATTTTCTGCATAGGTATTTGTGTAGTATGCTTAATATTACTTCTGAAACAACTTGATGCTTCATTATTGTTAATTATCTTCCCAAAGAAAAGATTAATTTTCATATGCTTTTGTTTATTAATTTATACAATTATATTATACAAATAATAAAGATGTTATAATGTTTTTAATTTATATTTGTCGTATTTTAATAGTTGTAAGCAGTGGCGGACTGGGTCTGAAAATAGCGGTTGCCAGCAGTCAATGGGGGCCCACTCATATCAACAATGTTTTTTCTCTATATAATTTTTAAAATTTTATTTATTATAAATATAATCAATTAAAAACAATACATGGACATGATATACTATATAACTTATTACATATTGTTATTATCTAAAAAACTGTTATATATACTAGTAGTTCTGTGAACAGTAGACTTCGCCCTCCCCCCCCAAAAAAAAAAAAAA
>BGPR01006323.1:48424-75853 GCA_013235015.1 Araneus ventricosus | reverse complement strand
GGTTGTCAAATGGTTGATAACTGGTTGTCAAATGGTTGATAACTGGTGTCAAATGGTTGATAACTGGTTGTCAAATGGTTGATAACTGGTGTCAAATGGTTGATAACTGGTTGTCAAATGGTTGATAACTGGTTGGTCTCCATAGATACTTGTTAAGCCGGACTTTCACCACTAGAATACTCCACTTTGTTTGGGAAAACAGAATGCCAAACCTTTCGTTAATGTAAGACACCGATGAGAGATGTTGTAGACCGATGGAAAAAGTTGAAATTTCAGCCTGTTTTGATTTTCATTCAGTCTAGTAGGCCATAAAACTGAAATACGATAATCGGTTAGGGAAACCGAACCTCTCTCACAAAAGCGAAAACCACAAAATCGGAAGGGGGAGCAGTCTGAGTATCTCAGGCGGTGATCCCGTTGTGAAAGCGGGGAGAGTAGGAGGCCCATTAACCTAAGAGATCGGTTGCCTGTAAGCTTGGATGGCACAGTCTGACCTGTGAAAGTCCACCAAATTTCATGGAAGAATGGGAACTGTCTACTAAGGAGTCTATTCTGGTACCCCCGGTTGGGTTGAGAGTGGGGTTGGGTTCCTTTGTGAACGTGAGGAACCCAACCCAACCGGGGGTACCAGAATAGACCCCTAAGAAGCCTTCCGTGCGTGTTAGAATGTCGGATTAGAATACGGATTACCTATGGTGAATTTCCAGATTCACTATGGATGGGGACGGGTGAGGCTCTCACCTTATAATTTGGTGAGACTTCACCGAGGAAATCGGGGCAGTCGTTGGTTCGCGTTTTATAAAATGGAGAAGGAATACGCGAGGTGAGGCTTGGGATGACCGGTAGAGGATGGATTTGCGTTGCATGGAGCTTTCATGAATGATCTGTTTAAGTGAATGATATAGCAAATGGAAAAAAGAGCGAGGCGGACAGCCACCAAGCGTTTTCAGGGGTGTTGAGTCGTCGTGAATAAGTGCCTTACCCTATTGGCACAAGATGCTCTTCATTATTTCTATGATATCTTCACGATACTGAGTGGCATTCAGAAAATCGGATCAATATCGTAGAGATATCGTACAATATCTTTTGCTAATAGAGTCATGCACTTCATGCTCTTTATTATTACTTTGATATCTTCACGATACTGAGTGGCATTCAGAAAATCGGATCAATATCGCAGAGATATCGTACAATATCTTTTGCTAATAGAGTAATGCACTTCATGCTCTTCATTATTACTTTGATATCTTCACGATACTCTGTGGCATTCAGAAAATCGGATCAATATCGCAGAGATATCGTATAATAGCTTTTGCTAATAGGGTAAAGCACTTCAAGCGAGCTGTGCGTTATTAATTTTCTAATGATTTAATTATAATTATTTAATAATTAATTTTCCCCTAATCATTAAACAGGGGTAAAAATGCAACATGCATGTAGATGTTAGAAAATAGATACAAAGACGTTTACCAGAGCACCATGCAAACGCGAGAATTTGGCTTATTTCTTCTCCTAATAGAAAGCTAGGAATTTAAGCTAAAGAAATTCAGAACAACTTATTTCTAACCGATTAAGCTATTTTTAATGATAGCTCTGTAATGTAGGAATATCGAAAGGGCTCTTTCTTAATATAGACTAAATAGAAATTCTTTATATTCGAATTATTTAGTCATCCTCATTCTTTTCATTTTTTTTATTTGAAGCAGGCAAAGAAAAAATATTTTAAAAGTCCAAATATTCGACTTCGAGATTTAGATTGATCCCCAAGTTTCAGATGTCTCTAAATCCACTTTTGAAATCATGTCTGTCTGAGAACACGATAACGCAACAACCCAGCGTCATGAAATTTCGCGTATTGCATTTGTTCCAAAACTGTAGATTTCTCCTAATTTTTTTCCAAATCCGTTATCGGAAGTCTCCTGTCCACTCGACCATGCCCTTTTCAGCACAATAACTCAGAGACGTAAATATCTAGATGGGTGAATCTATGCATGCAGTGTTAACATAAGAATTGTAGGCCTGTATATCTTCTGCTGGGTTCTTGCCGTGTGTAATTGGGTTTGTGTGTGTTGATACGTGGTAATATGATCAAGATAAACTTACAAATAGAATTTATTTACAAGGTTTTAAAGGTAATGAGATTCTTTATACCCATAAAAAAGGGGGAATTAACGTTACTTAATATCAATAATCGATGTGTCTTCGAATAGCCCTTGTTGACGGCGAGGCCAAGAGTCTGAAAACTGAATGGCGAGCAATCCATCTGAATCGCGCGTATTCTTTCTTCTGCTTTTCGTTGGAGCTTATCCACTTCTCATAGGTGGTGACGTATAGCAGGCCAGCAGCTGGCAGCTTCGCCGATGATGAAGTTGTTGTATCTAAAACACTTAATGTAGCTTAAATAACACTCTTTAATTTCGAAATATCTAGTCGTCCTCATTCTTTTTATTTTTTATACGAAGCACCCAAAGAGAAAATACTGTAATCTTCAACAAATGAGACTTTGAGATTTTGATGAATCCACATGGTTTTGATCTCTCCGAGTCTGAAATATTCACTTTTGAAATCATGTCTGAAAATGCTAATGCAATGATGGAGGGGCGTGAAATCTGGCATATTGCCTTTGCATCAAAACTGTAGATTTCTCTTACATTTTGAACGAAATCCGTTAGAAAGAAATTTCCTGTTCACCCGAAAATTTCAATTTTAGAAAAAAATTAAGAAACGTAAATAGCTAGATGGATGAAGTGAGATTACAGTCCCAGAGTTTAGACCAACACCATGTAAATAATCCGTAAATATACAGAACGTCTGTCAGTCTGTATATTTACGTGAATGCGGACGCGATAACTCAACAACGCAATGATCTAGATCAGTGTTTACCAAACGTTTTTGCGTCGTGCCCAGCATAAGCATTTCTAAAATTCTTATCCCCCCGTATAACATATAACGTTAGGAAACACTGTCCTAGACAAATGGAATTTCTTACGTAGTCTTGTCCTTAAAATTGTAGATATGTATCAGATTTCACACCCAATAGCTGGGAAAGAAGCTACCCCAAATCGATTCCTCACAATGGTATGAAGCATATAACGCACCACATTGTGTTAGACTACATGGTGGTACAGAAGAGGACACTCCCGTTGGTTATTAATTTGCACCTCTCAGACGAGCAGCGCCCCAAGCCTTGAGAATCAATGCATTGCGCAGATGAAAAGGTGAAAACATTGCCGAGAGTTTTCTTTTGAGAATTAATGATTTCTCAGGCGAAATTTATTGGTTACTTTATTTTCTATGGTTGGATCGATGAATTGTCGTTTAAAAATTTTATCATACACAAATTCATGATTGCTTTCTTCATGAATTGCATAGATTTTGCAATAAAGAGGCACACAAAATCTTTTCAATTTATTTAACTATTATTTTAATTATTAAAGTTTAACATAACATAACAGAACGACCCAGACCATCACTTTTCAATCATTAATTGCATTGAAGCTGAACTGGTTTAATGGATGTTGTCGGCAGAAATGTGTTTGGAGTCTTCTGGAAATCAATTAAGTTCATTCCATCTTGAGAAGAGTTTCATTCTGTTCGGTAAATTTCATCATGTACCCAACAAAGGAACTCTATTCATTTCATCTGAGGAAAATTTTACACCAGACATTTAATAAATCTGAGGATGGAGTTCTCATTTACAGATAAACTGCTCAGAGACATGAAGCGATTTGGTGAAAGGATTGCGGATGTTTCCATATGCATATTTCTGTTCTCATTTTTAATTGATCGATATAAATAGATATCAGTAATGTAGTACTTAATAATAAATCGATGGATTTCCTTTCCAGTTATCTATTCTTAGCTAAATATGAATGAATTTTTTAGAAATTTCTTTGCACAGCCAAACTATTCTCCTTTTCTTTGTTCCACATTTATTGATCTGATTTGATTTTCTTAAACAGCGTCTCATTTTTGAAATTAGATGAAGGCTAATGCCTAGTAAATTCCAGTCACGATCTTATAGTTCCAGAAATATTATTTTAGGTTACCAGGACATTTCTTTGATCTAAGTCTTTTTCTCATCATGGTTAATTTCTTTGTTCCATCTAAAGCGTACTGTCGTTGATTTTCTAAACCCTCCTCCTCATCTACAGCAGAACCTCGGGAATACGAACTAATTGAGACTGACCTCTATTCGGATTCCGGAAAATTCAGAATACCCAGGAAAATTCGGTAAAATACTCTTGATATACCAAGTGCAGTAGAGTATTTGCTTTTGGAACTCTGTGAAAGTATACAGAATGATCTAGCTGAGATTCGCATCGTCAAGCTGGTTTAGTTCATTATGTCAAAAACTTTCATGCCAGACAATGTGAAGCATGTTCGCGGCCAATCTCCCTCCTATAGCCGTTTGCATGTCTGGTGACTTTGTCTTAACGCCTCCTTGGTGAGATACAGTGAACGAAAGGAATTTATGCACAGATAATACTTCATATGATGATGAAATAACCGCATGGATGCTGCCCACATGACCAATCGGAAATCACATATGGAAATTTTGAAGTACCTATGGAAACAGAAAAAATTCAGCACAACACAAAAGGAAACATACTGCTTCCTTTTGTGTCGTGCTCAAAATTTTTAATTTTATCTTGGCTTACAAATAAGTTATAGCCATTTATACTCAGTGTATGCGATTCGAATAACACTGTATAACAATCGATAGGGTATACCGGTTCTATTTTTCCCTTTTTTTCTTTTAATAGTTTTTTAAAAGGGGATTCAAAGTTCAAAGAAAATTTTTAAGCTGACACTATCAGTGTATCTTCAGGAAGAATTCGCCATAGTAACACTTAAAAATATTAACTATTAGTATTAATTTAACAGCTGAAACTGGCATGATGGCGCTTAGGCCAGCCTGCCCCGACTACGCGGTAAGTTGACCTACTACTTGTAGGAAGTTGCTATCACAACAAATTGTTTTATATTATTACATTTTAGTAATTTAAGTAAGGTAGTTGTGTTATTATCCTCATTAAGTGTATTATATACAAATTTGGTGCATTTTTATTCATTAGAAACTGCGATACAGCTTTAATGGCCATTATCAAATAGTATTGTATAGCAGAACCTCCTATTGTGTAAAAATAATTAAAAATGAATCCGCATGGTTTTTCATAACAATTATCTGGCACACTAAATCTGGTGCAACTCAGAGATATTGCTATAACGTACGTCATGGAAAACCCTGAGTAGCATAGCCACAGGGTATGTTGATCCGTCAGGCAAACGTGACCCATGAGAAATGGGCCAACTAACCCCATTTCGCCATTTTTGTTTCTCATGATTGTAGGGATTTATTCTGAAAGCATTTCGATAAAAAAAACGGACCCGAAAGTAACAATGAAGAATTACCTTTCTGAATATAATTTGTGAAAATGGAAATTTTAATCTACAATCAAAGAAAAAAGATAATTGTTTACAAGTGAGGAAATTTACTCACATCAGCAAAAATTTGAAATTTCAAACTGATTTTTTTTAATAAACTGCTTCTTGAACGACACTGATTTGGAAGAAAGAAGCTGTGACAATACACACTTCTCTGGATTCAAGTGTCATATCGTGACTGAACCAATATGCCGCTATAGCCAACTATACTTGATGGTGAACTATGGTCAACTATACTTGATATACTAAACACGACTAAAAATAGATATCCTCAATATTATTCTTATTTGAAATGAATTGAGTAATATTTTTAGAAGTAAGCTTATATTTCTTTATAAGAAACACTTTGATAACAAAATAATATTAGTTTCAGTCCGTCCATATATTTCTTTTAAAATGTATGCAGATGACTTAAAAATATCAGACAATATAGCATTTTATTCAATATAAATCGCATGCATGATTTATCTTTACATGCGAGATTACTCCAATAACCTTCAACAAAATGCTATAAAGTGGTATTTTAGGAGCAGGAGATTTCGCAATGATGAATTTGAAACAATAGACTTTACTTCGAAATTCAGTTTTTCAGCTCAACTTAAAACCTATATTAGGAAATTCGTTCAGGGAATCCTATAAAAATAACATATAAAAAATAAACCTCCTGGTAAACACCAAAATATGCCGTTACAGAATTCATACCATTTACAAAAAATAAAAATAGCCTCATACAATTCATATATTTTCCATGGAGTTTTACCAATGACTTATGGACTTATGCATCGCCGCCCGAAAAAATTCCTAAATCCACTCTTGACATGTATGGACAGGTACTGGTCGAATATACAGGGTGTTCCAAAAACATTGACCTCGGCTTTTATTCCTTAAATACTGATCATATACTATAAATTACAAAGTTGCATGAAAAAGGTACAGAATGTTATGAAATCGATTAAAATTATCAGGGGATTAAATTTGAATAAATACAAAACTTAATTTTTTATACGGCCCCCGTATAAAAAGTTTACCAGTGTTAAAATATGCCCCATACACTAATAAGGTCATGTACAAAATTTCATCATTTTATCTTAAAAAGTCTCAGAGATATGCTTAAACAAAGTTGGAGAGAAAAAGACAAAACATTTCGAACAAGCTTTGAAATCTTTGCGTAAAGTTATTGTTTCTACAAAGCTTATATACTTTTGTACAATTAAACAGCAAAATTATTATTTATTTATGCAATCGTTGCTTTCTTCCGTAATGTGTGTACAACCCCTGAAACGCGATGATCCGACATGATTTTTTCTCTTTGCGAACTCATATTCAGGTATCGAAAAGTGGTTTAAGTCAGCATTTATGAATTTCCATATCTCTGAAACTATTTACGATAAAATGCTGAAATTTTGTACATAACCTTATTAGTGCATGGGACACATTTTACTCATTGGGAAACTTATTGTACGGGGGACGTATAAAAATTTAAATTTTGTATTTATTCAAATTTAATCCCCTGATAATTTTAATCGATTTCATAACATTTTGTACCTTATTTTACGCAACTTTGTAATTTATAGTATATGTCTGTAATCAATATTTAAGGAATAAAAACGAGGTCAATGTTTCTGGAATACCCTGTATATCTCGGATCACAAGGAAATAAGAGAAGTAGAATAAAATGGTAGCAATAAATGTCGTCCCAACCGCCATAGTGGGTATGATGACACGTATTAGAAAAAGATTTCATGCTAGATCGGTTGAAGCAAATGACAAGGAGAAGAATTTTTGAGCAGTAAACAATACATCAGTGTCAATCAAATTTTGATACTGCGGTGAAACTTGAGTAAGGGAAAAAGCAGACCACTTTTATACAATTTCTTTTTACACTTTTATGTGACGGGAGTGTATGTAAGAAACGGATACGGAATACAATTTTCGCCATCGGAATGTGCGATTATTCCATTCTGGAACGGTTTGAATATTTCTTTAGGAACAAAATTCTTCTGGAATTCTTATAAGATCAGTAATATGAAAACCGAAGTAAAAGTACCTGATGGATAAAACACTGATAATGCTTCAACGTAAAAATTTTGCGATCATTTTCAGCCACTCATTTATAAGGAAATCTTAGTTTTACCTGGAATTGCTATGGAATAGAGTTTATTCATGTTGACTTATGAAACAAATTTCATTGTTTATTTTTGATCAGGAATTGAATTTATTCCAAACGTCTCTAAAATTTGACAGTTGGCTTTTGAAGTTAAAAAAAAGGCATTAGCATTAATTATTTATCGTCTTCTTTAACTAGCTTTAGTAACACTGTAGGAGTAGATGTCGTCATCATATATAATGAAAACACTAGAATACGATTTCGTGTTAGATCGGTCGTTTCAGTAACGAATTGAACGGGTTTTGATTAATAAACAATCTCTCTGTGTTAATCAAATTTTAATACCGCGGTGGTTGGTGAATTATGCTTAGATAAAAGAAGACAATATCAAATCTTCCTTCTCTTTATTTCGTCTCAGATATCTTGAGTGAACGTATGAAACGTTTGTACAGTGCAAGTCAGTATCACACTAAAAAGCTTTAGGGAGATGTAGGTATTGGGAATAGAAGAATCGGAATCACATAGCACTGCAGAAGCGCCAATTTATTCCACTCGATTTAAACTGCAAAGAAGTGTAGAGGAGACATAAAACTAAACAGTAATAAGTTGTGTAAAAGACAGGAATTTAAGCAAGATATTTACATTTTTAACATTCGCATAAGGAGTTCGAAATTTTGCCCAGTAACCTTGACAAAGGCGTGACATCGGCGTTGCATGTAATCTAGTAGATTACGGGCGTATCCCGAACCTTTCCGACAGTTGCAGATATGTAAGAGACAAGGTCTTCGTCCCAATCATCTGAGGTCGCATGCATCATGGTTTCATTTGACCCGAGAATTAGAAGTCGAGACAGGATAGGTCTGGAGAACAAGTAGGCCAACGAACCGGATCACCACGACCGTTTTCTCTCTGTGTCAAGGTTACCTTTAGATGTCGCCGGACATCGAGGTTGAAATTCGCTGACACTAAATTTCCAGGACCGAATATCAAATTTCGGTTTCCTGCATGAAACATGTCCAACTTCTATACAATGCCACCTATTACAAGAAGAAGGCGCTTACTACCTTGGAATGGTATGTGACTCCGACTCGTCTCTATGGCACCTACCCCTCCCTATCGTGATATACATTCCAGTATACGAAAGTTGGTTTCTTCAGCTCTTCCTTTCTTTAAGAAGTAGAGTTTTTCTTCAGGGCAAAGAAACCTTTCTAGAATCCATGCAAATCTGTAATGTGACAACTTTAGTAAAGCGATGATTAAATAAATCATTGAGGTTATTTTAATATAACGTTGCGCTGTTTCGGCTAAATTTGATGCATCAATTAGAGCCAGAATAATTTGAAATTATTTCTAGTATTCTAATTTCTTCTAGATTAATTATGGTGCATTATTTCAGATTTGTTTCTTTTCACAAAGTGAATTAGTCTAAACAAATTTCAAACAATATTTCTTTTGAACCTAGAAGTGACGCATAAATTAAGACACCCTGCTGGGTTCTTGAAATTTAGATGTATCTCACGTATCCTAAAAACAGACTTAGTTGAACATGATTGTTTTGCTCTTTTCTTATAGCTACATCTTATATGATATGAAACGACAAATTAAATATAAACTATAAATGTACTTATATTATGAACTGCCTTTCATGGAAGATTGCATTCTATAAATTTAAAATGCTAGAATACTGAGACATAAAATAACATTTTTATTATAACTGTATTTTTATTATTGCCAAACAAGACTTTTGAAAGTAAGGAATATGCACAGAAATTTTATTTAATATACGTTTCGCAATTATAATTCAGACCCAACATTTCTCTGAATTCTAGCTTATTCAAAATTTTGGTATCAGAGAAAAAAAAATTGAATATTTTTATATTAGTGATACTGCAAAAAACTCATGGTTCATACTTTTAGGCGTGATTAGTTTATTTAATAATCGTCAGTATGATTCACATTGGAAAAAATATAACGAAATACTTTTATTAAAAAATTACGTTCTATTATGGGAAAAAATTTCTGAAAAACTAAAAATCCCAGTATATCTATATTAAATCAGTTTATGTGTAATAAAATACAGCTTAACAGAAGGAAACTCTACATTTTATTGGATTTAAATCACATGCATCAGTTGCCATTATATTCCAAATTACTTCTTAATAACTTTAAAATAGTGCAACTCGAAGAATTTATAAGAAATACTGATGAGACTACAGAAGGCAAAATAATAGAGTTTTCTTCGAAATTCAGTCTTCCAGAAAAACAGAAATCCTTTAGAACAAAAAGCATTTCTTGACTCATACAAGAATGATAGATCAAAAGGCAAGTAACATCCACTGAAAAATAAAACTATATTTTCCTTCTACAATACGGATTATTCGCCAGAAGTTTTACCTTGGACATATAGATGTGTGTATTGCAGGAAAAATAGTTCTAAATCCTCTCTTGACATGGATGGACAGGTATTGGTCAAATCTATATTTCGGATGGCAAAGAAAGAGATGCAATAAAATAAACGGTCGTAGTAAATGTTGGTGGAGAAGTCAAAGTGTGTATGATGAAGGCACTAGAAAACTATTCCGTATTAGATATGTCATGTCAGATAACAAACTGAAGGATTTTTGAGCAATAGACAATCCATCAGCGTCAATCAAATTTTAATATTCTGGTGGTCATTGCAGTAAGTATGGGATGGGAGAAAGAAACTACCTATATACATTATTTTTTCCAAATATTATGTCAGAGTGGATCTAGGAAACGGATATCAAATACGATACTGGCTGTAAGCAGACAAGTTTGTTCTTCTGACTCTCAGCGGAGGAAAGATAGTTGACTCTGGAGGGTGACAAACCTCTGGAGAGCGGTAATATGACAACCTCGAGAAAGTAGTGGATGAATAAAACATAGCCATTGTCGGTCCGCAAAATTACTTCTTTACCTTTCAGTTCAAAGATATGTACTCCAATTTAGAAATACTAGCTTCACTTTAAACCTTTTCCTTTTATGAGATAATTAAACCCAGTTTTGTTTAAGTATTACTTTTTTCTTAATGCTCAATATATTTCAACATACGGATGCCCTTCATGTTCCTTGGTGTATATGAAATCTGTAGAAACAAATTAATATTTTCCTTGTTGTATATTGTTCATTTGCTGGTAAAGGAACCCCTGTTTATAAGCACACGAGACGAGTTGGGGACGGAAAATACTCCTCTGACCGGTGGTCAAATTGCAAGCATGACATCTGAACCGACATCTCCCTCTCAAAACATAAACATCGCAAGATTTTAAAATACCTGCCCAAACTATAGGACCACATAATTAGCTGATTTTCAATGACTCTGCACTTCTCGACCTTGGTTGTGTTTACCATCATGTTACATTTGAAACTTTTCATAGTATTTTTGTCTTTGGCTCATAACTATGTTTTTGTTTAGAAAGTTTCGTGTGGAGTTAGGGATCATTTGCTCTCATTATTGGACCACTTCCAAAAGAAAGTTTGAATGAATAGGATAACGGTACTTATTTCTATCGTGTTTGCTGCAGACAAAGTTTTCCCCATGGTAAATGGGATGCTACATTAAAAGAATCTATATGAGAATCTAGAGTATGTGGTAGGAATATATCTTTATATTGAACAGTAGTATTTGATATAAATTATTTTGTTCTATCATCATGATTTCGGCAGAGAGGGTAAACATTTTAACTTGATCTAGACTCTTTTAGATTTTAATTCAGGATTTTTGCCTATGGTTTTTCATAATGTTTCTCGTTCTTGCGGTTAGACAGAATTCAGGCCACATAAGGGAATAATTTTGGAGTATTGTCATTCCTTTATACAAAAAATTCGTCGAATTTAGAACTACAATGGCGTGTGGCTTCTGATGAAATACGCTATTCTGGTTCTTTTTCATTTATTCTTCCAATTTGATTTCATTTTAATTGTAGCTCTTTCTTTCTACTTTTTCGTGTTTTATTTTTATGTATTGGATAATTTTTTGTTTTAAAGATTTGATCATATATGTTGTTTAATACTTTTTTCTAAAATTCTGATTATTCTTAAGAAATTTCTGAGAATGATATCACCTAATGCTGCTGCGTTAGCGCTCATAAAAAGTGTATTATTGTCATTTTTTATTGCTTACTTCTTCTATTATTATTTTATCAACTTAAATTTCGAATTAATAATTTTCTTTATATTCAAACTGTTTATTTTATGTTCTGTTTCTTTTAGACTTATATTTGTGAATTGAAGTAATTGTCTCAAACTTCAAAATAAATTAACGTTAGTTACAGGAAAGCACATATACTTCGATTAGAAAAGTTGCTGAACTTTCTAATCAAGAGACAAAATAATTATTGTATAAAATCCATCAAATTATTAAAACAAAGTAAATTTTTGCTAAAACATTGGAAAAAATATAAAAATTGAATGCTGGAATTATATCTATTTTTGATGCCTTCGTATCTGAAATAACTTCAATCACTGTAATAAAGTATAGTAATAAGTAATATTATGAATGAAAATTTTTATATTTTCTTATTTTGTTAAAAATGAATAACAGAAAATTTTGAATAACAAATAAATCAAGCTTCTACGCTAAACAGATGTATCTAACTCATTCGAAGATGCATCACATAATGTTGCATTTGAATACACTGTAGATATAGCAGACATAAAAGTAAATCAATAAAAATTAATTTATTTTTATTTATGTGAATTGAAGAGATGGAAAAAAGTTCGTTGACAATAGTGCAGAACTTTTACAAAGATATTACCAAACGAATTTCCGTTTCCCTTGAAAGAAATTATTTCTCCACCAATATCTCTCTTGGTAAATTTTTGAAATTTTTAAAGTTTTTCTAACTTAATCATAGAACCTATGTTGGCAATAATAATTAAGAAAAATTTGGAATAATTTAAATTTTATAAAAAAAAATTAAGGAACATAAATTTGGTAAGAGGCCTACAATGAGTAACCTTAAAACATTTCAAAAAGATTCCTCTTTCAGTTTCTTTACTTTCTTGAAGCATACCATCTAGAGAATTTGCACATGATCAGCTGAGTGGCTCGAGCAGATATTCCCCCACCCCTCGCCGCTGCTTGGTATGCATCATGCAGAAAATTGAATTTGGTATTCAAAATGCATTTCTTCTGGATTGAAAAACCTTGCGCACGCGATAGCAAAAGTGAACACTTCGCCACCAGATTTAAATTTAGGGACATGCTCCGCTCTTTGAGTATTTTTACTATTTTCAGCTTTGTTTTATCATCTCAGCTTTCGTAGAGGAAATCTTGTAAATAGTTTGGAATCATTCCCTTTTCATTTTTTTAGCTCTAAAATGAAGTTTACAAATGATGAGATGACAGACATGGCCTCAGCATGTCTGTAAATGGCATGAAATACCGAAAAGTATTAAAATATCTGAATGGCCCAACGTACCCCTATGGACAAATTAACCCCTGTCCACTGCAACACCTCCTTGCTTCTAAATACCCTGAATAAGCTGAAGGTACGCATAGAGAATATCCTTACGTCTGGAACAGCAGCCTGGAATGCCGAAAAAGTGGCTGGGTGACGATCGCGAATAGCCCAACGTGCCCCTAGTAATAACCACAACTTCGGCTCACTGTAACACTTCCTTTGGTGTGTACATTGATTAAGCTGAAGGCGGTCGCACAGAATACTCCTACGTTTGAATGGCAGCCTGAAATACCGAAAAGTATTGAAAAATATCGCGAATATCTACCGCCCTATGGACAACTAACCCGGTCTAATGCGGCACTTCCTTTACTTGCAACACTGAATAAGCTGAAGGTAAGTCGCATAGAGAATATCTCACATGTCTGAACAGCCTGAACGCCGAAAATTAAATATCGCGAATGGGCCCAAAGTGCCCTATGGACAACTAACCCAGGTCCACTGCACACCTCCTTTAGCTTGTAACACTGAATGTTTTGAAGGCATGCATAGAGAATTCCATGGTCTGAAATGGCAGTGAAAAATAAAGTATTGTACATGCGAATGGCCCACCGTGCCCTTGGTGGACACCCAACTTCGGCCTTACCGTAAATACCTCCTTTGCTTGCAACACTGAATAAGCTGGAAGGTACGCATAGAGGTTATCTGCATGGTTCGGAATGGCAGCCCGAAGCCGAAATGCTGTACATCGCGAATGGCCCACCAAAGTGCCCAAGTGGACAATTCAACCTGTGGTCTACTGCACCTCCTTGTTTGGTACCTGAATATGTTGAAGGTACGTACAGAGATTCTCACATGTCTGGAATGGCAGCGAAATACCGAAAAGTATTAAAGCCACCGCATTTTAGCGCAATGCCCTATGGACACAACTAACCTGGTCTGCCTGTAACACCCCTCCTTTGCGTTTGCAACACTGAATAAGCTTGGAAGGTACGCATAGAGAATACCAAGGCGTCTGGAATGGCAGCCTGAAATACCGAAAGTATTAAAAATATCAAGAATGCCCAACGTGCCCATGGAGTCAAATCAACTCCTGCCCACGGTAACACCCTTGCTTTTGCAAACCACTGAAGAAGCTTTAAAGGTACGCAGAGAATGGGAATTCTACGTCTGGAAATGGCATGAAATGTCACCGTGAAAAGTATTAAAAGTGGTCGGCGAATGCAATTCAACGTGCCCTATATGGACAACTAAACCCCATCCATCGTAACACTTCGGTTTTGCAACACTGAATAAGTTTCGAAGGCACGGTAATGAGAATATCCTCACATGTCTGGAATGGCAAGTCTGGAAAATGCCGAAAATTATTAAAAAATATCGTAAGTGAATGCCCAACGCCCTGGCGGACAAATCAACCCCGGTCTGTCATCGTGTAACACCTCCCTTTGCGTGTGTAACATTGAAGTTTGCTGTATTCCATGAGAACAATCTCTACGATGTCTGAAATGCAGCGTGGAAAACACTGAAAGATTAGTACCACGTGAATAGCTAACGTCGTACTATGGACAACTAACCCAGTCTCAACGTAACATTTCTGCAACACTGAATGTTGAAGGCATGTATAGAGAATAACATCCTGGATATCTGAAATGAACGGAATGCCGAAAATTATTAAAATATCGCGAATGGCCCAACGTGCCCCAGACATAACCCCACCGTAACACCTCCTTTGCGTGTGTGTTTATTGAATAAGTTTAAGGTATTCATGAATAATTCCTCACATGTCTGGAATGGCAGCGTGAAATACCGAAAAAGCATTAAAAATATCGCGAATAGCGCAACGTGCCTCATGGACAATCAACCTGGTCTACTCAAAATACCCTTGCTTGGGTACGACTGACAATAGAAGGTACGCAAGCGAGAATATTCATGTCTGGAATGGCAGCCTGAATGCCGAAAATTATTAAAATATCGAATGGCCCAACGTGCGCTATGGACCATCTTCAACCCTACTCCAATGTAACACGTCCTTTGCGTGTAACATTGAATAAGCTTTAAGGTAACGCATAGAGAATACCCCATGTTTGAATACAGCCTGAAATACCGGTGCAAAAAAAGTATTAAAATATCGCGAATGGGCCCACGTGCCCCAGACACCAATCCCCGGTCTGCCAGGTAACACCTCCTTTGCTTGCAACACTGAATGTTGAAGCAGCGCAGGTTAGAGAATATCTCAACATGTCTGGAATGGCAGCTCTGGAATGCCGAAAATATTAAAATATCGCGAATGGCCTAACGTGCGCAGGATTCACTAACCATTCACGTATCCTTGCGTGGGCATTATAGTTATGTACGTGCGAATACCTCCGTTTGAAATGGCAGCCTGAAATGAAAAGTATTGGTGTTATCGCGAATGGCCCAACGTGCCCTATGGACACCACAACTTTGGCTCATGCGGGTGTAACAATTCCTTTTCGTTTCAAAATAACGAATAAGCTGGAAGGTACGTAAGGAGAATACGTCCTGTATGTCTGGAATGGCAGCCTGAATGCTGAAAAATTATTAAAAATATCGCGAATGGGTCTAAAAGCACTTGGCGGACAACTAACCAGTGGTCTAACACACCAAAACACCTCCTTTGCTTTAAATATCTGAATAAGCTGAAGGTACGCATAGAGAATTCCCCACATGTCTGGAATGGCAGCGTGAAATACTCAAGTATTAAAAATATCGCGAATGGCCCAACGTGCCCATATGGTTACATACTAATCCCTGGTGCTACCGTAAATACCTCCTTTTGCGTTGCAGACAGTGAATAGCTTGAAGGTCTGCATAGAGAATACCTGCATGTCTGGAATGGCAGCCTGAATGCTGAAAATTATAACATCGCGAACTGGCCCAACGCCCTATGGTAACTAACCCGTCTCACTGTAACACCTCCTTGCGTTGCTAACACTGAATGGCTGGAAGGTACGCTGTAGAGAATTCCTGCATGTCTGGAAATGCAGCGTGAAATACCGAGAAAAGTAGTAAAATAGCGAATGCCCAACGGCCTCAGTGCGACATAACTAACCCCGGTTACCGTAACACCTCCTTTGTGCAACACTAGAATGCGCGAAGGTACGCAAGAATACCATCTACAGTCTGAAATGGCAGCGTGAAATACAGAAAAGTATTAAAATATCGCGAATGGCCCAATGTCCCTATGGAGCACAATCCGCCTGCCCAACACCTCCTTTCGTGCAACACGAATAAGCTAAGGTACGTGCAATGCAGAGGTAATAGCCTGTTAGTCTGGAAGCATGAAATACCGAAAAGATATTAAAATATCGCGAATGCCACAACGGCGGCGTAACTAATCCCGGTTCTGTAAATAACCTCTTATGCGATCAGAATAAGCTGAAGGTACGCTTTAATGAGAATATTCTCTACATGTCTGAAATGGCAGCTGAAATGCCGAAAATTATTAAAATATCCAGAATGTTCTAAGTGACCCATGGACAACAATCCCTGTCTACTGCAACACCTCCTTTGGTGCTGTAACAGTGTAAGCTATTGGTATCTATAGAGAATACCTCACATGTCTGGAATGGATGCGTGAAATACCGAACAATAGTATTAAAAAATATCGCGAATGCGCAACGTACCCTGTGGAACAACCCCGGCTCTACCGAACACCCTTTGGTTGCACATCAGAATAAGTTTGAAGGCGGTACGATAGGAGAATACCTCTACATGTCTGGAATGGCAGCCGAATGCCGAAAATTATTAAAATATCGCGAATGGCTCAACGTGCCCTATGGTAACAATCCCGGTCACCTCGGTAACACTCCTTTGCGAACAGTGATCAAGCTAAGGTACGTCATAGAGATAATACCACATGTCTGAATGGCAGGAAATACCGAAAAGAAAATATCGCGGAGGCTCAACGTGCCCTATGGACAATTAACCTCATTCTACCGCAACACCTTTGCTGCAACACTGAATAAGCTGAGGTACGCATAGAGAATATTCTTACTGTCTGAATGGCAGCCTAATACCGAAAAATTATAAAAATATCGCGAATGGCCCAACGTTCCCTAAGGTCAACTAATCCCTGGCTGCCACCGTAACACCTCCTTGCGTGTAACATGAATAGTTTTAAGGATATTGCGAGAATAATTCATGTCTGAATGGCAAGCGAAATACGGAAAAGATTAAAATATCGCGAATGAGCCAAGTGCTCTATGGTAACAACCCGTCATTACTGGTAACACTCCTTTGCTGCAACACGAATGTTTGAAGGAGCGATAGGAGAATACTCGACATGCTGGAATGCGCAGCTGGAATACGCTGAAAATTATTAAAATATCGCGAATGGCCCAACTATGCCGCTATGGTTATTAACCTGGTTGCTACCGTCAATTTTCAGTGTAACATTTCGAAGTACTGGTATTGCAGAGAAATACCTCAGCATGTCTGGAATGGCAGCGGAAATGGCTCCGAAAAGCATAAAATAATCGCAAGGCCGCAACGTGCCTATGGACAACGTTAACCCAGGTCTCTACTAAAATACCTGGCTTTGCTTGGGGTAACACTGAATAAGCTGAAGGCAATGCATAGAGAATACCCTCACATGTCAAATGGCAGCCTCCGAATGCCGAAAATTATTAAAATATCGCGAATGGCCCAACGTGCCCTATGGACAACTAAACCCTGGTCTACTGTAACACCTCCTTTGCGGCCATTGAATGTTGAAGGGTACTCATGGAGAATATCACTCATTATCTTGGAATGGCAGCCTGATAGTGCTCGAAAGGCCATCGCGAATGCCTGACGTGCCCTATGTGGACAACTAACCCCGGTCTACCGTAATAATTCCCTCCTTGTGTAACATTGAATAAGCTGAAGGTACTTAGTAGAGAATAATTTCACATATCTGGAATGGCAGCCTGATATGCCGAAAAGTATTAAAATAAATGCCCGACGTGCCCACAACTAACCCTGTCTACCGTAACACCTCCTTGCTTGCAACACTGAATTGTTGAATGTACGCATAGAGAATATTCCCATGTCTGGAATGGCGCAGCGTGAAATACCGAAAAGTATTAAAATATTACCGCGAATAGCCCAACGTGCCCTATGGACGACAATCCGCTAACCCAGGTCTACCAACATCTTGCCGCAACACTGAATAAGCTGAAGGTACGCATGAAAATAATTCTCATGTCTGGTCGGCAGCGGAAATAACAGTGCATAAAAATATCGCGAATATCTAACGTGCCCTGTGGACAACTAACCCCATTCCACCGTAACACCTCGCGGAAAAAATAAATAAATAAGTTGAAGGTACTGATAGAGAATACCCCTCATACGTCTGGAAATGGCAGCCCGATATGCCAGAAAAGTATTAAAAATATCGCGGAATGCCCGACGCCCTATGGACAACTAACCCCGGCCCACCGTAACACACCTTTAGTGTAACAATGAATAGCAAGGTATCGCTATGGAGAATACCCTACATGTCCGGAAAATGGCAGCGAAATACCGAAAACATTTTAAAATATCGTGAATAAAGCGCAACGTGCCCTATGACAATCAAACTCTGCCCACTGCAACATCTCCCGGTGTAACAATGAATAAGCTGAAGGCACGCATAGAGAATTCCTCACATGTCTGGAATGGCAGCGTGAAATACCGAAATGTATTTAAGATGTCGCGAATGGCCCAAGGTGCCCTATGGACAACTAACCCCGGTCTACCGTAACACCTCCTTTGCCTGCAACAATGAGTAAGCTGAAGGTACGCATAGAGAATACCTCACATGATAATCAAAGAATCTACAGCAATATTGTTGCGCTTGTGAACCAAGAGAATTCTCACAGGAAAATTAATATGCATTTAAATAACACTTTTAGGTCTCCTACTGTAGTATGCTTAACTGTGACCTTCTACCGTTGTCTGCGAGTAAGTTATAGTAGTTATAATCGGTGCATTTGTTTTGAATAAGCTTGTATAAAAATCAATATTTGATATTCCAAGCCTGACTAAAATCAGAATTTTTCGAGATGATTCGCATCGGAAATGTATGTACTCAGTATTCAGATTCCAGAAGAAAATTTATATTTCAATATAACAAACCCTTTGATAACAACATAATAGCTGAAATCCCATCATATATTTCTTTAAAAGTGTATTCAGATATCTTCAAAATATCAGAAAATGGAACATTTTCTTGAATATAAATCGCATGCATGATTTATCTTTACATTCGAGATTACTCCTATTACTTTCAACATATGCAGTACCTAGATACAGAAAGATTTCTCAATGATAAATGTGAAGCGATAGACTTTACTTCGAAATTCAGTCTTCCAGCTTAAAGTAAATCCTATTGTAGGAAAGTCATTCAGAAAATCGTAAAAGAATAAAGGAGAAGAGGAAGTATCTTCTTGAGAAACTGCAAAATATGTCTTCCATACACAATACAAAGGATATTAACCCCGACCTATGGACATGTGTATTGAACAAAAAAAATTCTAAACTACTTTTCCTTTGGATTGGCAGATATTTGCCAAATTTATATCTCGAATGGCTAAGAAAGGGAAAATATGCACATTTATTGTTAATTATTTGCATTTGAAATACATTGAGAATGTTTTCCAAAGTAATTTTACATATCCTAGAGCAAACTTACGGGTAAAAACATAATAACAATAACGTATTTTTACTGCATTAATCAAAAATCCATATTTTTATTGTATTCTAATGGTACTTATGGATTAACTTTTGTTTTTCAGAAAGATATGGTCCAATGAATTTAAAATAATCCAGTATCAGGAGTTTCTTAGAGAATATTTCACAATAAAAAAAAACGAAATAATAGAATTACATTTCGAATTCATTGTTCCAGAATAGAGGAAATCCTTGGATACAAAAAAACCTGTTTTGAATTATAATAAGAATGAAATATGGACAAAAAACCTCCTAAAAAAGAGAAAATAATGCTTTACTTGTACAATGCATATTATTTTCAGAAGCTTTCCATTGACGTATGGATGTGTGCATTTCTCTAAAAAATTCTAAATACACTCTTGATTTCGATGGGCAGGTATTGGTGGAATATATATCTCGGATGGCAAAAATTTAAAGTAATAGAATAAAATAGTAGCAGTAAATGTCGTCGGAGCCGTCGTAGTGTGTATGATGACGGTACTAGAAAACTATTTCGTGTTAGATGGGTCGTTTCGGATAAAAAGCTGTAGGATTTTGGGCAGTAAAGAATACACCAGCTTCAGTCAAATTTTAATATTGCAGTGATCAGTGAAGCGTCAGTAGGAGAAAAAAACCGACCACTTTTATATAATTTTTTAAAAAAATTCATGTGATATGAGTGGATGTAGGAAACGGATACGAAATACAATTCTGTCTATAAGAAAAAACGTTTATTCCATTCTGGAATGGCTGGAATATTTCTTCAGAGGACAAACTTCTTCCGGAATTCATATAAGATAAAAAAAAAAAGAAAACATAATAAAGGATCAATTCGGGTCCGCGTTGTAGATTTTTCTTTAAAAACTCGGGATAAAATCATAAAACAAGTATTTTGTTTTAATATGTAATTTAGATATCGATCTCTTTAATACAATATTTACAGAGAGCAGTATAATAATTACAGTATAGATAAATCACAAGCTACCACAGACCCTTGCTAAATGCGATAAACATGAGATTTATATATTCTGTAATCATTATACTACTCTGTGTAAATATTCTATTAAAGAGATTGATAATTAAATTACATATTAATACGAAATGCTCGTTTTAAGATTTTATCCCGACGTTTTAACGAAAACTCTACGGCGTGGCCCCGAAATGCGCCTTTCTTTTTTTTCATTTACAGTAGCTTTTGATGGCGCCATCTGTTGACAGTATATAGAACTACATTTCGCGTATGCGCAATAAAACATTTTTAACTACAAATGCTCATATTTCCCGTGATATTTAAATTTTTGATTTCAAATTTTAATACAATGTTTCGTTTACGCATTGTCAAGTATTCTGTAAGTTTCCTATAATTCTAAAGAAAACTTTACATGTTATAATCGAAAAACATGCGGAGTTTGAAATTTTCAATTTAATACCGATTTTTACTTACATTCCGATAAATAGTTTTATTGTCTCACTTTGGCTCCTAGTAATACTCCTCAATCTCTTAAAAATGACATCAGAATCAACCTCTTAGCTAAACGCGTTTCCACGCTACACTCATTTATAACCTTACTTATAGCTAATTCATAACAATCACGCGCATGCGCCTACACTTGTACGATGACGTCACAGGCAAAACAAATACTATGCGACAAACTCTTACAGATATGATCTATCCGTTGTGGGATCAACCATTCTTTTTGCATCATTAGTCTCGTAGTTATTAGCGATTCAAATCTGGCGGTATTTTGTCACACAAGGAAGTTCGACTGACTATCACTGTAACGAGCGGAAAGGCGTTTCCACATCCATATGAAATTCTAAATGAAAACACGAGAGGAATAAAACATTTATATTGCTTGAACGCGAGATATTTGTTGATTGTGTAGTCACATATTTCGATGATAAGGTTATCTTAGTTTCACCTGGAAATCCTTTGTAATTTGATTGAATTGTTTGGAATGTAACACAAATTCCAATGTTTATTTTTTAAATTTTTGGCCAGGAATTGTATTTATTCCGAAATGCTTCCAAAAATTTTCAGTTTCCTTTTGCAGTAAATAAACGCATTATTTTTAATTATATCGTCGTCATTAACTAAATTTAGAAAAACTCTTGGAGTAGATGTCTTTATCCTTCGTGTTAACTAGACATAGAAAGACTAAGAAATAGGACATTAAAAAAAGATTTCATGTTAGTTCGATCGTTTCTAATAACAAGATATACGATTTTTCAGCAGTAAACAATCTATCAGTGTCAATGAAATTTTAATCCTACGGTAGTCGGTGAAGTATGCGTACTTAAAAAAAAATATCTCTAAATTTATTTATTTTTTATTTCATGTCAGATATTTTGAATGCATTTATGACCGATACGAAATACGATTCCATTATAAAAAATTAACTTTTTTCTCATTTATTTCCTTTTTAAGAAGTGGAGTAATTCTTAAGGGTAAAGGAACCATTCTTGAATTTATGAAATATCGATAACTGCAAATGTAGATAATTATTCATTGAATGTGGGAATTTAGTTTGCCCCTATGAGATGGAGAAACTACATTTTCCACATGAATGAACCATTATGTTTGTTTAAGTGTGATGATGTGCTGTTCCGGCTTATTATGACATATCAATTAATGCCGTATTAATTTCAAATTTTTTCTAGTAATACAATTTCTACTAAGGTAAATATAATGCATTTATTTCAAATGTGTTTTTTCACTAAGAGATTTTAACTAGTTCGTTTTCAAATCGGATTTCATTTAAACCAAAATGCAATATATATGTTATTGTTAAAGCATATAATTCAGTTATTTCATAAAATAACTAGGTATTCAACTGGGTAAATTGAAATACTTAGTTACTCTGTGAAATAACTGATTGAAAATAATTCGACAATTAATGAAATACCTAGTTATTCAATGAAATAAAGGATTCCACAATTTAACTGTAACATATATATAGAATTGAAGCTGTGGCCTTTAACTATAATTGTATCCCACAAACCGAATAAAACAGTTCCATCTATATCTTTATATATAAAAGTCAAAAACCATGACTCACTCATCACGAAATCTTCCAAACCACTGGGACTTGAAATTTATCAGGCGGTTGCTGCTTGGGGAGCAGGTGCTCACTAAAAAGGATTTTTCAAAATTTTAATTAGAATTTAAATTATTTAAAAATTACTTTAAACTTTAACGTTTTTCCAGAATAACTTAGGATCCTATTTAACCTCATGATTTCCTGCATTTTAAATTTATGAGGCATTAAAACGCTTTCAAATTTTCGTATATTTCATTATAAGTAATTTTTTAGTAAAATTTTGGTTAGGCTTAAGAGTACAGTACTGCCGCCAAACTTGAATTTCCTCAAGTGATAACTCATCAAATTTGATATTAGAAACTAGAATTTGCAGCCTGAAACTAGGAATTACAAAAAGGCACTATTGTTCGGGAAAATAGCTAATTTTTAAAATTTGTTGTCTACCTCCTAAACTCCCGGGTCTTTTAGATGTCTCTGAATTTTTTGCCGCCTCACTTTTTGTACCCAGTAGTTCACACGGGCCTCCAGCATGTTCGACTTTCGCGACCATATTCAGCGTTAATCATTCTACCGATGAGTGATAGATGAGTTGAGTGAAAGTTATTTGAAACTCAGTTTGTAAGTTTCGTTAGCTGCTATGCATCTTACAGAATTGTATCGCTGGCATTTTAAAATTTACGTCTTTAAATATTTATTACCTGTCAAATATAATAAAGTATTCAGTTTTTTGTTATCAGGGCTGAAACTGCGACAGGTGATGCTATAATTAAAACTAATTTAAACGTGCGAAGCAGATGGTCGCCGAAGGCGGCTATTAGTAAATAAAAGAGAAAAGGACTCACTGATTCATCATCGAATCTCCCAAACCACTAGGACTAGAAACCTGAAATTTGGCAGGAGGTTGCTTCTTGGATATTAGGTGCTCACTAAGAAAGGATTTTTCAAAATTTTAATTAGAATTTTAATTAATTAAAAATTACATTAAATTTTGACTTTTTTCTTCTATAACTTCAGAAACTATTACTGCAAAAAAACCATTTTTACAACTTCTTAAATATAAAAAATTAGCTTCCCAATGACTTCAATTGTATTTCCATGTGACATTCTATTTAATTTTAATTAATTTTTGAAAATATTTTCAAACGCAATTTCCAACGATGTTTTTTCTTCTTATGTCTGCGAGTTTTTTTGGAGCATGCGCACAAAAGTTCCTTCACCGATTAAGAGAAAAGAAACGATATTAACTGAGAACTGATGATGGCGAGTTGCATTCTGAAAGTTATTTCTGTCGATATTTTGAGATGTAATTTGATAAATCCTTTGTAAACTATTTATAAGTATGTGTGTTGCCTTTGTATAAATTTGTATTAACAAGAAAACATCCGAAGCTTTGGAAAAACGGACTTTGTATTTATTAGGATTCCGATGTGAAAACTGAAACTCAACTCCAGAACAGGAATTTCTACTCAAGAAAGGAGATTCAATTGCAACTAAAAATATAAACATCATATGTTATGTACATAGTTTAAAGAAAAAACAATTACGCATATTCTGATTATGAAAATCTTGCTCTAAATAGTAAAACACAAACTCATATTGTCACATCTCAGACGATATTCTTACAGTAAAAAAATAAAATTCTAGATTTACAAGAATTTACAAGATACAACCTATAAAATAAAATATCGTTCGCGAGCGCTGCTCATAGTACAGTGAGTTTATTACAGTAATAGTTTAATCAGGATTCCTGGTTTTACTTTCTGAAAACATGGCGGACATGGAAGAACAACATCGCCGAAATTGTTCTAACGAATTTCTTCTTCGAACACAAATTTCTTCTTTTCTTTCTATTCTTTTATGAAAACTTTCTAATTTTAATTGAGGATGCAAATTTAATTTAACTTTATGATTAATTTTGTATAATTCTTAAGATTAAAACGACTTAGTTTCAACAGTTACAATGTTTTTAAAATTTTATGTGATTTGAAAACTACGAATGTTTGTCACAGAATGGCCATATTGGACCTTCTGCGGTAAACCCCTTGCCCTATGATTTTATTTAATTTTCTAAATAGACGACAAAACCCAATTGGAATATTTTTCATTATATCAATCTAGTTAAGATAGTAGAGGATTCTTAACTCATTTAAGCGTGCACAAGTGACTTTCGTATATAAAATTAATTGTTACGTTGACTTAATTCCGGATTTAAATAGTAAAAATTCTGTAATTCGATACGAGTGTCAGGCACGTTGTTGTAATTTAATTGGTTAAAGCAAATCAAGCAAACAAGTATTCTTGAGAAATTATTAATAACTTTTGAAAAAATTAACTTTCTGCTGTTTCAAAAAATCGTTTGGGATAGATTTCAAAAACTACGAGATCTTAAAAATATTTCGTGGAACAGATTTTCTCATTTAAACTTTAAAAAAAGCACAGATAATTTTGTGTTGGAATTCCAGCCGTGGGATTATCTATACAAATCAAACTGAATCACCAAAATGTTTAATTAAATTTCATTTCATTCTTTAAAAAATTATAAATAATATACTTGGAAAAATATCTTTCGGCAATTTTTGAAAATAGTTTGGTTCTCTTGATGTTATGATTTTAATTAAACATTTTAGAAGATAAAAGGATTTCGTTTATGAAATATTTTTTATAAAAAATATCCAATACTTATACTACGTAAAAGGATTTCGTTTATAAAATATTTCTTTATAAAAATATCCAATACTTATACTACGCGAACGAAGTCGCTGGTTTCAGCTAGTAATAGCATAAAAGGTTCAATCTTTTCTCATTGTTAAATGAAACGTTAACTGAAATGAAATTTTTAATTGTATTGAATTCCATGCAAGAATTGCCTTTGATGAAAGATAACATCCCTTAAATATAAAATTTTGGCCTCCTCGGACTTAAATTAACGCTTGATTTTTGATTTATAAGTATATGTTTTCATTATTTTCTAAGAAGATTCTTTTAAAAACTCAGAAATATGAATGTAAAATCAATTTCCTATTCCCCCAAATATCACGATTAAAGCTCTTTGTAAACGCATCATAGGCTTATGGAGAATTTTTGTATCAAAGAAAAAATTATGAATATTTTCATTTCCTGGATAGAATAATAATTCATGATTTATATTTTTATGCCTGGTTAGTTTATTTGATAATCTTCTATATGATTTGCATTGGAAAGGAATAGAAATATACTTTTGAAAAAAATCCTTTTTCATTATGGTAAAAACACTTATAAAAACATAAAAAATTGAATATATCTATGCTTTTTTATGTGCATTGAAATACAGTCTCACAAAAGAAATGATGCATTTTATTGGATTTAAATCACATGCATGGGTTGTAATTTTACGCCAGATTACTCCAAATATCTAAAATAATACAATTCCAAGAATTTATAAAAAAAATGGAGAATTCACGATGAGCATGTGGAATAATAGAGTTTTCTTCGAAATTCAGTCTGCCAGAAAAACACAAATCCTTTATCTCAAAAACAGTTCTTTTATAACAAAAGATAAAAGGGATAGAAGCCTCTACAGAAATAAAAATTATATTTTCCTTTTACAATACGTATTATTCGCCAGAGTTTTTATCATTGACATATAGACGTGTGCATTGCCGGAAAAAATTTCTAAATCCTCTCTTGACATGGATGGACAGGTATTGGTCAAATCTATATTTCGGATGGTAAGGAAAGTGATGCAATAAAATAAACACCTCTAGTAAATGTCGGTGAAAACGTCACAGTCTTTAAAATGGAGGCAAGAGAAAAATATTTCATATTATACCCGTCGGGTCAGATAATAAGCTGAACGGTTTTTGAGCAGTAAACAATCCATCAGTGTCAATCAAATTTGAATATTTTGGTTGTCGGTGACATAAGTATGGGATATAAAAAGTAGACTACGTATATGTAAATTCCATTCTCAGTGCCTTATCAGTGTGGATGTAGGGAACGGATATCAAATACGACACAGGATAATAAGAAATATTTGTTTTTCTGGATCTTAGCTGAAAAAAGGAACCTGTTTCTTTAGGGTAACAAACCTCTGGAGAACGGTAATATGACAACCTCAGAAAAATATCGGATGAATAAAACATTGAGATTATTGGACTGCAACCTTATGCCTTGTATGTTATAATTCACCCATGCTTTTCAAAATTTTGAAAAGATATTATTATTTTATAATATTTCGTTCCCCAAAATGATTAAATCCGGTTTTGCTTAGTAATATTTTTCCTTAACGATTTATTTAATCATGCGCTACGGTGATTTGTTTGTAAGGTTTTCGATTCGGGATTGGAGGGTGCTAAGTTCGAAATCCGATACCACTGATGAACAGACACATTAGCTGCCCTGGTGTACCCTAAATCGATCGGAGTCTGGATTCTCTCCCTCTGTTCTTTCACTGAAGTTTAAAGATGCTGACACGGCTCGTTTGTTGTCCTTAACGTCTTACCACAGATTGTGATATTCGCTCCAAAACAGCCCTCGTTTTGTTTCACAACGGGACATAAATATAACTAAACTTAATTTCCTTAATTTGTATGTTTCAAAGGAAGTGCTCCCTGCATGTTTCCCTGTTGAATGTGAATCCTTTAGCTGAAAAATAAAATTTTGTTTCTTGTATATTGGGCATTTTATAGTATAGAAGCTCTTTTTTATAAGCTATATATATATTTGAAGATATATTTAT
>BGPR01006323.1:28190-40913 GCA_013235015.1 Araneus ventricosus | reverse complement strand
TAAGAAGGAATAAATTAAGAATCAAATAATAATCTCTAGTGGCGGTAATATAAAAATCACTTCTCTTTCTTCTTTTTTGTGTTATATGGTAGTTGTATTTTTATGCTTTTTTCTTTTCTATGTGAATCATAATAAGAAGGAATAAATTAAGAATCAAATAATAATCTCTAGCGGCGGTAATATAAAAATCACTTCTCTTTCTTCTTTTTTGTGTTATATGGTATTTGTATTTTTAGGCTTTTTTCTTTTCTATGTGAATCATAGTAAGAAGGAATAAATTAAGAATCAAATAATAATCTCTAGTGGCGGTAATATAAAAATCACTTCTCTTTTTCTTTAATCTTTACTTGAAATCTGACTGAAGATTAGTATGAACACATCCAAAATGATTCATTTATTCATAATGCCTTTAGTTTTTAAAGTTTATATATTTTATCATTTATATTATATAAATGATGAAACCAAATGCCTATAATCGCAATAACGGTAAAGAGACATCAATCAAACGTACACAAATTTCGATGAGTTTTATTAAAAATTATATATCTGTTTATTAAAATATATATTTACAAAAGTGTTGGCTGTACAAAATTTTACACTATACAAAAAAATCTTACATTTAGTTTTATTACTTTCTGGTATTTAACCATTATATTACCTAACCAGAATACTAGTCGCTTTTCCATATGTTTTGTTAAAATTTGTTTTCATTCTGCTTATTTTGGAGATATCCTGAATTAAAATCATAACGGCCTTTTTGTTACTCGCATGTATTAAGCTGTTTTCAACAATACTGTTAATTTCTTTTATAATTTTTGGCCATAAAGGCCTTTGGAAACGTTTGCCATTCGAGTTCTCTTCCATTTCTTCCATTCTAATTGTTTTTCTTCTATGTGTTTTAATTATTTTAATTATTAGAGCATGTTTTTTTGTTTTTTGGTTCTATAGTGAAGTGTTGGTTAATTGTAGGGCATTATTGTTGATGCAATCACTGGCTGCTGCTGCGTTTGGCGTTTGTTTACTTCTTCTATTTTTCTTCTACATTTTTCTTTTTTGTATTCGAATATCTATTTCCTTTATAACCATATACCAACTTGACTCCAATTTGCTGAAACTGAAAGGTAGCAAATAATATGGTCATAACGGATATTCTCAAAAGCCCTGGGTGCGCAAAATTGGCACCAAATATTATAATTTTAATTCAAATGTTCGAATACCGTTATATTTTTGAAGAGAAAAAAACTAAAAAAAATCTTCTTTTGGATATGTTTTAATTTTCGTAAGCATCACACGTCCCTTCCTTCTCATAATTTGATATTTATCTAAGACGCTTCGCCTATGATGTAAAGAATTAAAATAGAATCTTGACTAAAAAAGATAAAGGGATATATATTGCCGATATGAATTCATGATACAAGAAAAAAATCTATAGTCCTCTATAGATAAAATAACTTATCGTTAATTATGGATTTTTTTTCTATTGTTATCGAAAAATACGACATTATTCCTCTATATATAGTATAAATATTATATGTCCAATGTAGACAGAATCGCCGGAAATGTACTTACACTCAAATCTGACATAACATAGTGCCTCAGATCATGTTTTCACCATCATTAATTCCAATGAAAATGAGCCATTTTAATGGAGAAATGTGTTTGGAGACTTTGGGGAATGAATTAAGTTTACTCCGTTTTGAGAAGAGTTTCATTCCAGTCAGTAAATTTCATCATGTGCACAGTCAGGGATCTCCATTTATTTCATTCCATGACAATTTTCTACCTGCAATTAATCAATCTCTGGAAGTTTCTGCCGGTTGCAGTGAAATTGCAGAGGCATTAAGCTATTTAATTAAACAGATTGAGAACGTTTTCGTATGTGCGATTCCTATTGTTGCCTTGTTTAGCATGCGTATACCGTGTAATATTCGTAACGAACAAAAAATATATATATTTGTAGAATTATTAAAATATTTAAAGAAAAAAAATTAATTAGATAAAAATATCGTTTGGTCGTAAAAGAATTAATTTCAAAATAGCGTTTCGTCGTAAAAGAATTAATTTCAAAATATCGTTTGGCTGAGAAGGAAATTAATTTAAAAAAAATCGTTTTCCATTAATTCTTTCTAAAGTTTATAAAAATAGTGTGGCAACGATCTATTTGTCTTTTGCTAAAGTTGCCTAGCAACGGTAAAGAATAATGATGATTGAGCATGGAATTCGATGGAAGTCAATGATATAACGTTTGTGTTGTAAGTGTATGTATTTGTTTTACATGTTTGTGCAGTGGAAGACGTCCAATAAACATATTATTTTTGATAAAGAAGGCCAACCGATTCTTCATGCTATGCTGAAACACATCACAACAGATAGGGATCAATAAAAAGATTTTGATAATTAATGAAGGGTTTAGACTTAATGTGGACCGAGTCTATTACATTCATTTCTTAGGAAACAAATCTCAAAATTGATCGGAAGAGTTGAAAATAACCGTGGGCTTCTAATTGTTCTTGCTGCTGGTAGATATAAATTGAAGTATAGATTTGAATCATTATTACACAAAAATATAACATTTCCTTACTACCATGACAGTGTTAGTGCAAAATTTCAAAAATATGGACTACGTCCACTTCGACTTTGAACACTTCTAATATCTTTGTTTCTCATCCTACAAATTAATTTGTTAATAATCTGAATGAATTTTGAAGGAATTCTATTATTTTTTGGTTTATTCTATCTCCGTTGTCAATGTTAAGAATTCTCTACCCATAATTTATTTGATTTGTTGGATATGCTCTCCGTTTTTGAATTTACGCATTAAACAGTTAATTAGTTCATATCCAGAGCGATTATTTGAGATTTTGTCATTGCCCGGGCATTGCTTATAAGCATATGGGAATTTGAGTGTAATCATGGATCCGCTTTCGTACAAATCCGGCTATCATTGTTAGCTTTAATTCATCCCACTCTGATACTATATTACCAATTAATTCTTTTCTTATGTTTTATAACTATAGAATATTGCATGCTTACATACGTTCCGGATTTGAAATTATAATTATATATTTTGCAAATATCATTGCATAAAATATTTGCTTCATTTCAGACATTTACTTATTAGAAGGAAATTCGATAATAGCAAAAGGATATATTAATTTAAATTCTAATATTTCGTACTTCCCAATTGGTAAAATGATTTAAAATTAATTTGACGTAGACTAAATAATTCTAATTAAACCTCACTACTAATGCCTTAAACCTTGCTGAAACTTTAAGGGGTGTTACTATTTATTGTTTGAATTTGTCTCTATTTCACAGCATAAATGTATTTTCTCTATGTAAATTCTCGCCATAAATAGAGGTTACTTTTTTAAGACACACCATAAATTTATTACACATGGTGGTACAATAAAACCAGACATTATACAAGTAGATGAAAGTGAAAACCTACTTACATGCCTCTTTGTTCATCAATTATTTCAGTCAACACGTAAATAAGTTATTTTATTTCTGCACTAGCCGCCTACGGCGACCAGCTGGTTCGCCAGTCTTTTATTAATATTAATAAGGCAATTAAGGCTGACATTTTCAATTTTTGTAAGCTGAAAGCAATAATTTCAATAAGGACAAGAAATGAATTTAAAAACACAAACAGTGAACAGGTTAGTTAGTATGACTGAATTTAAATTTTTTATACACAAAAAAAGAAACGAAAATGTACAGGATGTTTTTGCATATAATGAACTTTAAGTTAATCCATTATATTTAAGTGTTATTAAGTGAAAATATTCTTTAGAAAAGGGAAAAGATAATGAGTAATGACAAATTTGAAGTATAATAATTAAATTTCTCAGCTAAAAATAATTTACATGTTAAAAATAATTAAAATTCGAAATAACTAAATAAAGTATTTTCTGTAAAAAAAAAAAGAGAATTGACTACATTTTGTGAAACGCAAAACTAAGTTCATGATAACCATTTAAATCTAGTCACTGAAAACATCCATTTATAAATAAAAAAATTATTGAATTGAAATGCATGAAAGAAAAAAAAACAAATCTTGAATAATTATTCTGTGCATATAAAAACAACAAACTATTCCAAAGCTATCTATTAGGCTTAATTAATCGCCGATAATAACATTGTGGAAAAAATTTTGTAAAATTTGAGAAAAATTTCGATGAGGAGAGAATTTTGAAACTTAAAAAAAAGTTTAAGAATTACTGAGAAAATAGTTTTAAATAAAATATAAGAGTATTGCAAGAATTAAAATCTAATATTTCCTTTTATGTATGCAAAAAAGAGGGGGGAAAGAGGATGAAGTATTTGTTGACACTGACGAAGGCGAAATTCACGCGCGGCTTGAACTCGAGGCTTAAAGGTGAAAGAAAGATAGTCTACCGCTACGCTACCGAAACCGTGGGAAGGAGTGTTTGAAGCAGTTGTAACGGAATATAAGCAAAAAAAAAATTCCTGGGCGGGGCAAAGAATGCTGAAAAGAAGGGAATTATTTATATAAAATGTATCTCGAGCGCTTACAATTTACATGAAGTGATTTTTAATATTAGGGAAATTTTCAAAGAATTTTATTGGCTCATTTTAGATTTAGAATAAACTCTTTAAGGCTAGGAGCTTAAGCGTATTTCTCAGATCAGTGTGAAAAATGTGGAGCGCTTCACATTTTGCGAGTCATCTTTAGAAAGGGGCCATGCTAATCTTGTTTGCATCGTTCCATTTTTAGTATATGAACTGCCAAAGCGATTACATCAATAATAATTTTGAAGATACTCGCGGCCATTACAGCTGCGCCCCGCCTCCCTTACGTCAATTTCTACTCTCGCAACCAGCGACCTTAAAGTTCAGATGATTTTAAAAATTTATAAAAAATAGATAAAATTTTGTACAATAATAAATCTGGTATCATTGGAAAGATAATTCTTTGCTCTTTAAAATGACATGAAAAAATTATTTGCCAATCAATTCATTCAGAAGTTAATGGCAAGAAACGACAAAATATGGTTTAATTTTTAAATAATTTAAATTTGAATTAAAATTTTAAAAAACGGCTCCGAGGTGCACACCTTCAGCATCCAAAGTATATCTGTGCCAAATTTGGTAGCTCTATGTTATACGGTCTGTTCTGTACACCGCCAACAGACACACACACACAGACATTCATCTTTATTAGTATTAGAGATTAGAAATACAGGGTGTCAGAATCAATTGCCCCTAATTTGAACAGTCGATTTAAAGAAATCTATTAGAGACACGTTGGTGACATCAGACAAAATTGGTTGCTGAATTCTTAGATTATGGTGACAATTTTTATTTTTCGCGTATGACGCATGTGCTCTTTTTGTGAGCCAACAAACTGAAAAATGACGTCATTGCAAGAGAAGCCACAGATTGTTCTCTGGTATGCAGGACGGAAATCCATAAAAGCAGTGCAAAAAATGTTTCGAACAGTTTATAAAAGAAATCCACCTGATGCTAAGAGCATTAAAAATTTTAAAAAGCATTTCTAGGAACTGGAAGTGAACAGAAATTATCCGAAGATAATCGGCGTTCACTTTCTGATACACGTGTGGAAGATGTTCGACAAGCTTTCGTTCGGAACGTTAGTAAGTCGATCAGGAAGGCACCTTCTGATTTATCTATGCCACGATCAACTATTTACAATGTGCTTCACCAGAAACTGAGACTGCATGCGTACAAAATGCAGATTATGTAGAAACTGCAACCAAATAACAGACCGCAGCGTGTCGCATTTGCTGTGGAGATGTTGTCTTGCATCGAAAATGAACACGATTTTCTAAACTTCATCATTTTTTGAGATGAAGCAGCATTTCATGTGAGCAACAAAGTGCACACAAAGTGAGAACAACTGGAGAATTTGGGACTCAGAAAATCCCAAGCAGTACAGGAAGTGGAAAGAAACAATCCAAAAATCAATGTGTGGTGTGCTCTTTCACATGCTACAGCCATATGACCATTTTTCTTTCCTGAGATTTCTGTGACAGCAAACATGTACCTCGACATGTTGCAAATTAACGCAATAGCCCAAATGCAGCATTTACAACCCACTGTTAACTTGCAACAAGATGTTGCCCCTCCTCACTGGGGCACGGATGTCCTACCGGCTGGATATCGTCAGGGCTACTTAGGGAGCCCACGTGGAAGTGCACTGATTTTTAATAAAATCTTTTGAGTACTGTTATCTAATTTTACATTTTTCTTTTGCTTTTTAATTTTCTGTTAAGTATAACGACCTCTCCAACTTAGGGAATTTGATTCAGACACAATGTAATTTTATAAGCATTTATCAAGCAATAGAAAACATGGTTATTCAAAGCAATTGGACAGATTACAATTGGAGATTCCTTTCTTTTAACCCTTTACGGTACAAGGCATTAAATTTATTTAAATATGATGAAAAAACCTCATGAATGAGTTCAGTTTATTGTCTAGGCATAGAATTTACAAAAAAATTAACTTACCTCATTCCGAGGAATGTCGTCCCCTTTTGGGGACACCCTTTCATATGAGGACCCCTTTGGATACAGCAACTTTGATACTCTCAAAAATATTGTTGAATCTTACACAAAATCATAAATTAAAACTTCAAGAATATTAGAGGAAAATTGTCGGGTGAATTTGCTAAAATTGTTAACGTCAAGAACTCAAAAAATTCCTATCTCCGTTTCAAGAAATTTAGGCATTTTAAATCTCTAATATTTCATTGTGCTGCCATCTATATTCTAAAAGGAGTACTATCAGCTGCCTTTTCGTGCAATTTTCCGGGTTTCAAATTGCAATGGGATTTTTTTAAAAAAAATTAAAGTATTTTAATATTGCGGTGGTCATTGAAGCTTGAATAAGAAAAAAAGCAGATAACTTTTATATAGTTTCTCTTTTCACTCCGAGCTGACGGTAGTGGTTGAAGGAAACGGATACCGAATGCAACTCTAGCTATAGGAAGGTACGTTTATTCCATTCTAGAATGGCTGGAATATTTCTTCAGGCAACCAAACTATTCTGGAATTCACATAAGTCAGTAATATGACAAAGGAAGTAAAAGTACTCCATGCATAAAACATTGATGTTGCTTGAACGGGAGAACTTTTGTGATCTTGTTCAGTCACGTATTATTTCAACGATAAAGAAACCTTTGTTGCACCTGGAAATCCTTTGCATTCCGGTTTAATCATGCTTAGAATGTAAAACAAATCCCAGCGTTTATTAATTTTTGTTGAGGAATTGCATTTATTCTAAAAGTTATCTAGAAAATTGACATTTTGCTTCTGAAGTAAAGAAAAGCAATAAATTTAATTATCTATCGTTCTCCTTTATTTCACAGCATAAATGTATTTTCTCTTTGTAAATTCTCGCCATAAATAGAGGTTACTTTTTTAAGACACACCATAAATTTATTACAATTGGTGGTACAATAAAACCAGACATTATACAAGTAGATGAAAGTCAAAACCTACTTACAGGCCTCTTTGTCATCAATTATATTTCAGTCAACACGTAAATAAGTTATTTTATTTCTGCACTAGCCGCCTACGGCGACCAGCTGGTTCGCCAGTCTTTTATTAATACTAATAAGGCAATTACGGCCGACATTTTCAACATTTCAATTTTTGTAAGCTGAAAGCAATAGTTGCAATAAGGACAAAGAAATGAATTTAAAAACACAAACAATGAACAGGTTAGTTAGTATGGCTGAATTTTAATTTTTTATACACAAAAAAAGAAACAAAAATCTACAGGATGTTTTTGCCTCAGTAAAAGTTTTGGAGTACATTTATACATCGCACAGAATGAAGACACTAGAAAATAATTTCATGTTAGTTCGTTCGTTTCTGATAGCAGGTTGAACGAGTTTTCAGCAGTAAGCAATCGATAACTGTCAATCAAATTTTAAAATTGCTGCTGTTGGTGCAGAACTGGAAGAAAAAAAGAAACTATATTTTTTAAAAAAATTTCTTCTCAGATATCTTCAGTTAACGTAGGAGACGGATATGAAATACGATTCTGCTATAAGAAAGTAATTTTTTCCCATTTATTTCCTTTTTTAAGAGGTCGAGTATTTCATCAGAAGAAACTGTTAAATTCACGAAAAATCGTTAGAGTTGCATCGCTAGAAAAATACCCAATAAATAAAACATTGGGATTGTTTAAATGCTACTATATGCTGTTTCTACCTAATTTTAAACATAATTTAAAACCAGATTAAAACCAAATTAAATTTTTTATTCTAAGTTTCATTAAGTTAATTATTGTTCTTTGATTTCGAATTGCTTCTTTCACTAAGTGGCTTAATCTAATTAATTTTAAAACCCATTTTATTTTGAACCAAAATGTAGTGTAAAATTAAGATGGCACTGTATTTTATCTCACGTATCGTGTTAAACAGCCTTGTAATATAAAATTTGTTTCACTCTTTTCCTATTGCATCCCTTTATATGATAAAAAAGACAATTGAAATTTTGCTTTTAATTGCATTATCATTACATGCATGAATTACCTTTTAGGGAAGATTGAATTTTATAAATTTAATGTATTGTGATACCGGGACTTTAGATTATATTTTAATTGTAAAATTATTTTTATTATTTTGAAACAAGCGTCATTGAATGTTCAGGAATATGCAGCTAAATTCAGTATGGTTATTTCTCGTTAACTATCAAAATTAGATTTATCCGAATCAAAGAAAAAATATATGAATATTTTCAGTTCCGTGACACTTCAAAATTTTATATTTCAAATTTTTATGCATGAAGAATTTATTTAATAATGTTCAATATGATCAATATGATTATAAATATATTTTTGAAGAAAAAAATTTCTATCATCATGGAAAAAGATTTATAAAATCATAAGCATTTGAATACATTTATTTTACATTGTCTTTGTGCTTAAGGAAAAAAATGTTTGATTGTATTGGATTTAAATCACGTGCACGGGTTACCATTTTATACCAGATTACTTCGAATAGCTTCAAAATAATATAATTCCAAAATTTATAAGAAATGAATAATTCAGCATGAGAAGTTACAATAATAGCTTTTCCAGAAAACACAAAACCTTTAGTAAAAAAAGTGTTTCTGGACTCTTACTGTTATAAAATATAAGGGAAATGAAAACTCTACACGGCTGAAAAAAAAATACTTTTACAATACTTATTATTCGTCAGAATTTTTGTTATTGACATATAAACGAGTGCATCGCCGTAAGAACTTTCTAAATCCATTCTTGACATGGATGGACAGGTATTGGTCAAATCTATATTTCAGATATCAAGGAAAGAGATGCAATAGGAAGAACGGTCTTAGTAAATGCCATCAAAGACGTTACAGTACGTATGATGAAGGCACTAGACAACTATTCTGTGCTAGATCGGTCGTCTCAGATAACAAGCTGAACAATTTTTGATGTGGAAATAATCCATCGCTGTCAATCAAATTTTAATATTCTGGTGGTCAGTGAAGTAAATATACGACGGAAAGAAGAAACTACTTATAAGCATTCTTTTTTCTCAATACTATGTCAGAGTGGATGTAGGAAACGGATATCAAATACGATACTGGCTGTAAGGCATATTTACGTATCCTACTATGGTTTGGATTGAGGTCGCCTTTCATTGGCTCTCAGCGTCACGTGACTTTGCTTTCTTCTGAATGATGTCATAGGAGCTCGCTTAGTTTGGATTTCGATTTTTGTGTCAGCTATTGTATCATGGAAAAATCAAAATTATCTTTAAATTACGATTATTTGGATATTTCTAAAGGGAATGATGCATTCAAGATAAAGATAATTTTGGTTTCTCCATGATACAATAGCTAAGACAAAACTCGAAATCAAAACTAAGCGCGCTCCTATGACATCATTCAGAAGCAAGCGAAGTCACGTGACGCTGAGAGTCAATGAAAAGCGACCTCAATCCAAACCATAGTAGGATCCGTAAATATGCTAGACAAGTTTGTTCCTCTGGCTCTTAACAGAGAAAAGAAAGTTGACTCTGGAGTGAAACAAACCTCTGTAGAACGATAATATGACAACGTCGAGAAAGTACTGGATAAATAAAACATTAGCATTGTTGGTCCGCAAAATTATTGCTTTTACGTTGGAATTCACGCGGATTTTCCCCAGTTTAGAATGCTAACTTTAATTTAAAATGTTTCGTTCTACAAAGTGATGAAATCCTGCTTCATTTAAAAATCCTTTATTTCTCATAATGCGCCTTTAAACGACATGCGTCAAGAGAATTATAATCTGCCTGTTTCCCTGCTATATTGTATTTTAAAATTAAGATTGTCTCCATATTATGAATTTGTTAATACAGAAGCTTCGATTTATCAGCTCACGAGGCATTTTTTGGGATGGATGTCATATTTCTGAACCATAGTCAAATAACGATCAAGGCACCTGAATAATCGCTCTCTCAAAATTACCACATCCCTCTGGGGCTTACCTTATTTAGTTGGGCATGGGTGTCCCAATCCCGAGGTACTCAGGGATCTCTCTTCCCTTTAAGTTTTGTTTCCTCTATGCTTTCTACTTAGTATTTTGCACTGCCATCCCTCGTCAGCAAAAAGTGGCTCTCCGTGAGAAGCTGTATCGCTTCTGTTTGCTTGGGACTTTGCTCATGGATTGCCTAAAACCCTACCATGTGTTTGGCGCAGATTGTCCTAACTGGACCTTCTGCCAATAAATCATAACCTTAAAATTGCACACTACATCAGTTCAAAATGTAGGTACAAGCCAGTGTAAACACGTATCGGTTAATTTTATTAGAAGACTTTCCCTCAGTCTCCATCCAACACCTCCACCAATTTAGGATGTGTTGATCCAACCCACACCTTGGAACCCTTTTATTAACCTATACCTTTGTATTATTTAGAATGTTGTGTAAAGTTTTGTACCTTTGGCTTTTTATATCAACAAATTTTCTTACAGATCATGTAATAATGATCTTAACCCTTACAGCCTAGTGTTGCCTTTAAGCAACATACCCAGTTTTGTCTTTTAAATTCTTGATAATAAGACTGAAGCTGTAATGCCTGTGGTTGTCAATAGGATACAAACTGAAATTTTTACTAAATCAATTTACAGTATATAGATGGCAGCCCGAGTGCTGATAAATAAATAAAAATAAATTGATGATTTTCACTTGAGGCTGCAACTTTTTTGCTTTGATCGAACGCTTGAGAAGACCATATTTTATTCTAGTAACAGGCAACTTGTAGCATAGTATAAGGGGTTTCCCAGCTTTCCGCAGCCACAGGAATCGCTGCTTCTGATGTTGAATCTTTTAAGATATGTTGGAAATGGGCCGTGGCCCGTGACGAACATTATTTCTGGCCTTTGCCATGGAGTAGGAGTTGTCTTGACTTTTGGCAAAACGTTAGTCATAGGACTATTTATCTTTGCTGAGACTTCTGTGACGGCAAACATTTACCTACACATTTTGCAAAGTTACGCAATACTCCAATGCAGCATTTACAACCCACTGATATCTGCCAACAAGATGATGGGGCACGGATGTTCGAGCATTTTGCCGGAACTGGACTACCGGCAGGATATCCTCAGGGTTACTAAGGGAATCCACTTGGAAGTGCACTGATTTTGTTAATAAAAACTTTGTGAGTACTATTTTCTCATTTTACATTTTTCTTATGCTTTTTAACCTTCTGCTAAGTATAGGAACCTCTCCAAATTAGGGACATTTGATTTGGACACCTGTATATTTCTAAGGCCCTTATTCACCAACTCTTTAACACTCGGATTAAATCTCGAATCAGTGTTAATCCTTTGATCATATGAAAATCGGTATTCGCCAAAGAAAATCCCGAGATCACCTGCTGTTTTAACACTCTGTTTCTGATCCTCAGAAATCGGAGGATTAACGGTGATAAATCGCGTATTTTCGTTTTACGCATGCGCATTTCTCTTCTACCTTCTATCAAAACAAACATGGCAGACGATAGATTGTCGTATTTGGATGATATTGAAAGTTTAGAAATTTTAGAAATAGTCAAAAGAAGGAAAATATATGTGCATCCAGATAGAGCGAATGATTTGGACTATATGAACAATGTAGCCTTTCTATCGCGTTATCGTTTAACCTTCCAGCAGGCGCTCCTGCACAAATTGTACGACACATCGTGCATCTTATTACATATATATATCGTGTTTAACAAAAATAAATGCAACTTTTATTTATGTTATCTGTATTTATTAGCTTCATAGTAAACAAAGATTTTATAAATACAATTTGCACTTAAATTTATAAAAGAACGATATAAATATCTAATACGATGCACAATATAAGTATCTCTTGCATACGCGCACCCGCTGGAAGGTTAAATAAAGATACAGGCGAATCCAGACTGTCTCCTATTGGATTGATTGCTGTTGCGCTTCCTTTTCAGATTTTTATAATACATAATCAATTCCTTCGCATTTCTTTTTGCAACTTCTGGAAAACTGTTGAACATGGCAGTTAATTCCCACCAGGCGCTTGCCTTGTCTTTATTAGTTCTTGCATCTGTTTATTTTTTATTTTCAATTTCCGATTTGAATTTATCTAAGGAGAGGAGAAAAGCCTCCGCCTTAATTTCTGTAAAATTCTCCCTTTTACGATTCATAATTATTGCAACAACAAGAATAAAACGACAAAATCAAAATACGGCGTTAGTTGATCAAAACACACGAGAT
>BGPR01006323.1:0-25237 GCA_013235015.1 Araneus ventricosus | reverse complement strand
TAGACTGATGTCAAATTAAGAATTGAAAAGTTTATACATGTAAATAAGTTCGATAAGAATAAAGGGTTAAGAATCTTATTTGAGAGACTGATGCTGATAAGAGTGAAAAGCTGCCTTTATAATCAGTTAGTTCGGTAAATAAAGGTTAAGGTACGGCCAGTATTGATGAGCTTGATGTCAAATTAAAATTGAGAAAGAAAAGTTGCTGGTAAAAAATAAGTTCGGAAATAAACGTATAAAGGGTTAGATATGCAGTATTGAGAGACACTGACTCTTAAGTACAATATACTTTTGAAAATTTTTTGAACACATTTATAATCCTAAGTAGGCAAAGGAAGCTATCACGTGTAGTATTTATACTACGTAGAAAACCTATTAACACAGAGATGCTCTGTATTTCCACGGTATTTTCACGACATTTATAAAGTATTCCAGAATATCGCGCGTATCGTAAGAATATTTATAAAAATATCATGAACTAGCCAAGGGAAATTCAAGATAGGTTCTCATGAGCCTTCATTGATATTTTTTATAAAATACCGTTTAGTACTAGAGAAATTTAAATTAACTTGCATTTTCTTTCAAGCAAACGTTCCTTATGTTTCACCTACTAGAAAGAAGCTTATTATATTCTTTAAACTCACGCCGACTCGATAACAGGCTTTGTGAGTAAAGTTCGTAAGACATTTTGGGTAGATGCCGTTGAAATACGTTAGTACAGTTAAATTTACAAAGGTTGTTAAAAAAGGCATTTCATAAATTCTAGCATTGTGGGGTGGTACTCTACATTATCATCTGTTGGTGCCATGTGGGCTGGTAAAGGCAGACATGGTGGTTCTTGACATTATGGAGCTATGAATAATTGCTAATAAAATTGTCACGATGCTCATTACAGGTAGACCATGTAAAGTTGATACCAAAAGCTTTGGCAACGAAATACAAGAGGATTTCTCTTCTGGGCGTCTATGTAATTCAACCGCTAGTCTGCAAAAAAGTCACGTATGTGCAGAAATTGTCAAGTATTGTTAATATGTTGTAGAAATTTACCCAATAAATGGTGCATCTCTATAAAGCTTACCAAGTATGATTACTTCTGTTTGGCCTTGATTTGTCCTTTAAAGCCGTTAGTCCATCAAGTACTTCTTCTTGATGGCGGTAATAATATTCTTAAATGGTATGCGATCTACGCATATGATCCATGTCCATAATGACTTCTCAGTTATTTATCCTTTATTAAAATTGACACGATTTATACCATTTCATGGAAGAATCAACTGTAATGTTAGCCATTATCTGAGCCATTATCTTGCAATTGTCTCAGAAATATTATTGCATTTAGTCTATAGAAAGCCATACAGTCGCGTGATTTCACTTAAGTAAAAACCAATATCGTAACGGGCTGTATATTAAAATCAAAAAAAGTTGAAGCTTTCAGGTCCTTCTGTTGAAAACTGACTATTCTAAAAGTAGAATATTAATGGCTATTTACATTGGTAGTACACTGAAAAAGAAGTTATATTAATGGCGTTGCTACGCCTGGAAACAAATACAATGAAAATGGGGTTACTAAGCATAACATTTTATTTTCTGAATCTAAATTTATTGATCGCATCTATATTTATTTCTACAGTTAACATATTGAAACACAAATCTTGATACATTCGAGATGAGCACAAGTTAATGGTCAGATCTCTCCACTAGACTTCACAACATTGGCAGGACTTAGCAGTTATCGATGAAAGGAAATGAAAAATGTGATTCTAATAAACTTCACATGCCCCTTACGTACATGTTGCACGATGAAGACAAAATATACCCGGGGTATTTATATTAGGCAATCTATCTTGAATTCATCACCACTTTTGCATGGCCTTTCCCATGTCTGCTGGCATCTGCATCTTTTTTCGCTGGGCTGGCCCACATCTCGCGGCACCTCCCTTTCTCACGTTTCTCATTGTACTGGGCTTTGCGCAGCGCCATTTCAGCATTGTCCGTTGACCAATGTGGTACCTCTGATAGGTTTGGGCCATCTACAGACGGGTTTGCTTCAATACTGCACCTTAACCCTTTATTTACCGAACTAACTTACCAGCAGCTTTTCAATTTTATTTTGGCATCAGTCTATCAATACTGCTTCTTAACCCTTTATTTATCGAACTAACTTACCAGCAACTTTTCAATTTTATTTTGGCATCATTCGAAAAGTTTTGGTGCAGAATAACCCCAGGAAAGTGGGTAAAACTTTTCTAATTAATTAATATAGTTTAATTAATTTAATTGATAATTTAAAAATTTAATTTCTGCCTTCAGCTGCAATCTACTACTTGCTGACGAAACTATATTGTTCATGTTCTTATGAATACCGTCAGAAAAAACGGTCAAATTACGAAAATTTGAGAGTGATTAAAGTAGTACTTTTAAGTCCCGTCTGTAAATAAAGGGTTATTTTTTAACACTTCTTATTACACTCTTTTGTTTGTAACGCTAACATTAAACGGATGTGGAGAAAATTAAATTTATATGATGTAAGTATAGGGTTATTATGTTTATTTCAGTTGAAATCCAGACTCGTCGGCCGAAGAGGAGAATATAAAATTCTAATAGCTGCCTACCAATGTTCCTCTTCCACAGCACTAGCATTGAGCGTCAGACAGTGAAGAAAAATCAGACGTCAAAATGCAAAGTAGGTACAATTTTTATTAATGTTTGGTAAATCAAAATTACATTAATGAAATCTTTACTTATAAAAAGCATTGTTTGTGTGCGGATGTTTGAATTTGAATAAGTTATTTTTTCAACAAATTTAATGATATTTATCTATACTTATAAAAGGCAATGTTTATGTGTTTGTTTGTCTGCGATGTCCAGACGAATCTATCGCACTTACAGCCATGACATTTAGCACACAGGTAGTCGTAATGGTGACTGAATGCACCTCGAAGCCGGAATTTTAAAATTTAATCTAGAAAATTTTTTATTTAATATTTTGTGTTGTTTTGGGTGATTTTTTGCACTCATTTCTCAATAGCATGGCTTTGAATAATTGTACAAAAAAAACATTATCACTATCGGAAAGAACGAAAGATTTCCGTTCTAATGAAGTTTGTTTCGTACGTCTAACATAATTTACTGAATTTGGAGAGATTTTTGAAATATAGTCACTTTTACGGTAATTTTTAATAAGGATTTTTTCAAATTCTCGCATCTGACGTTCTAACATGTCTAAAATTTTCATTTTTTTTCAATTTATAACTGGAACGTTTCTGTCGGATTTAAAACAAGAACGGCTAAAATAAATTTTTTCGCTTTTTTTAATTAATTTTTCCCTGATCAGTTCAGAGTTTTTTCGCTAGCGAGATTTAACAGAGGGAGCTTCTCCGGACCATACCAGAATACATTGTTGTAACGTGACCTTCATCGCGGAGGTGACGTCATATGTTTTCATACATTTATACAATCCGATTCCTTCCGGCAGGTGACGTCATTACATTCGCCTCATTGTCGATAGGAAAACGCAAAAATATTAAATTGCTGTTTTGATAAATTTAATTTCGCAAAGAAAACTAAGCGGGAAAATGAGCAATGTGTATCTTTAGTTTTGATTTTGTTTTCAAAACTTTTTCGTGTCATTGTGGGCCGGGGCCCCCCCCCCCCACACACACTTTTTTGAAGTCCTGATTCCACGGGCAACGCCGTGCGCGTACTGCTAGTATAGAATAACACAAAAGGAAAATCTTATATTTAAGTTTTCATAGAATTCGGGACGGGATAAATTGGAATTTAATTTGACGTTCAGTAATCCTTTTACAATTAGCACGGACAGCCTCTCTCTCTCATCTGTTCAAATGGACATCATCAACGAAAATATTCATTAGCTTTTTCGTATACGTCAGGTTTGCCCAATTAAATTTCTCTTGTCACACTCACATGCGTAAATCCGAAAATTTTGTAGGTAAGGGCACTAACACGGGCAAGAACTTGAAATCCGGACGCATGGTAACCCTCGCAGATGAATTGCTACTCATGGGAGATTACATCCAATAAATTTTAAAAAGTGTAGTACCAGGATTTCAAACAGGGCTTTATTTTTGAACTAAAGTAGCATTTTCGTCATTTTCAAATAAGGATCATTGAACAAACATCAACATGCAGGTAATTTCGATTTGGTATTTGCTCTCTCAATAAAAAGATGAGTAATTACATAAGCATTTTGTAAAATTTTGGTATAAAATGGAATTTCAAGAATATTTTCAGTTTTATGATATTCCAAAAATTCATATTTGATATCCTTATGAATGAGTGCCTCTTGAAATAAATTATTTGCATTTGAAATATATTCAGAGTGATTTTAAAATTAAATTTACGCATCGTAAGCTAAAATCATCTATAATAACGTAATAATTCTTACCTTTTTTTTTTCCTCAACAAAGGAATCCAAATTTTCATTGGATTCTAATCACACGCATGTGTTGACTTTTAGGGAAGAATACATCCAATGACTTAATAATCCAAAATGAGGAGTTTCTAAGAAAAAGTATTTCATAACAAAAAAAGCGAAAAAATAGGCTTAAATTTGGAATTCGGTCCAGCATAACGCAAACACTTGTGTAAAATAAGTTTGCTTTGAATCATCTATATAAATATAACAGAAGTGCCAACTAATTTGTACTTTGTAAAAATTGAAAATACTGAATAAATTTTCTACAAATTTTGCTCACAAATACCATGAGGCTTAAGGAAGGATTTAGTGAATGATTCGTGATAATTAATTAAATAGTTAAATTTTTCATTAATGAAAAAGCTATCTTCCCTTGGAGAATGTCCAGTTCTAACATTTCTGCTGACGTACCTAAAAGGCTGAACAATATTAAGACCTTCTAAAGAAAATTAACTTTCAGCGGTTTAAAAATTTAGTTTGGTTCAATTGATATACTCATTTCAATTTAAAAACGTTTAAAAGTATAAAAAATTGTATGTGAATTGCTATACTCCATTAAAACCACCTTAACAACTAGAAATATTAGACGTGAAAGTATTTTTATCCAGAACATATCAGGTTCTATCAGAAAGTATAAGAATAAATAAAAAAAATAGTATCCAAGTAAAGAGAAAACTTTGTTATGCTTAAACAATTCAAAACATTCTCAGGAGTTTACCAATGACATATGGACGTGTGCATTGCCCGATAAAATTTTCTAAATCCGCCCTTGACATGGATGGACAGGTATTGGTCGAATCTATATTTCGGATGGGGTGGAAAAAAGGTGCAATAAAATAAAGCGGTAGCATTGACTGTCGTCAAAACCGTCACGATGTGTATGATGAAGGCACTAGACGACTATTTCATGTTAGATCGGTCGTGTCGGATAACATGCTGAACGATTTTTGAGCGGTAAACAATCCATCTTTGTCAATCAAATTTTAATATCACTGAGGTTGGTGAAGTATGGACGAAAAACGAGACTGCTTATATATTTCCTTTTTTCCCTCTTAGATGTCTGGAGTAGATGTAGGAAACGGATAACAAATACGATTCGGAATATGAGAAGGTATATTTTTTTATCCCTCTTACTGGAGACTGTCGAAGTATTTTTTCTAGGAAAAAGAAACCCTTTTAGAACTTATGGGGGAGATTGGTAATACAATAATAGAAAAAATTGCATACTGAATAAAATAATGGAATTGTTTGAATTCAGGATTAAGTTATATAATCTAAATTTCATGTATCTATTTCACAATTTAGAATATCTACATTTGTTTTAAAATGTGTTTCTCTGTGAAAGAAACAAATATGCTTGGAGAATATCATAATTTAATTTATTTTTTCAGCAAACGAAAATCCAGGTTTTTATTAGATTCTAATAATACGCACAGATTGAATTTTAAGGAAAATCACTTTTCAATAAATTAAAATAATCCAATAACGGGAATTTCTAAGAGCAGAAGATGTCATATTATAAAGGCATAATAAACTTAAAATACGGAGTTCCCGCATAACGCACATATTGTTTGGTATAAAATATGCTTTCTTGGAATCATAAAAGAATAAAATACTAAAAATATTCTTTCCTAAGAAAGATAAAACTATATATATATGTTTTGCTTATACAATACATATCTTTCCCCAGGAGTTTACCACTGACATATGGATATGTGCATTGCCCGAAAAAATTTCCTAAATCCACTCTTGACATGGATGGACAGGTATTGGTCGAATCCATATTTCGGATGGCGAGGAAAAAGGTGCAATAAAATAAAGCGGCAGCATTGACTGCCGACGTAACCGTCACGGTGTGTATGATGAAGGCACTAGAAAACTATTTCATGTTGGATCGGTCGCGTCAGATAACAAGCTGAAGGATTTTTGAGCGGTAAACAATCCATCAGTGTCAATCAAATTTTAATATCACTGCGGTTGGTGACGTATGGGCAAAAAACGAGACTGCTTATATAGGTTCCTTTTTCTTCCTCCTATATGTGTGGAGTGTATGTAGGAAACGGATATCAAATACGGTTCTGAATTTAAGAAGGTAGATTTTTTTCATTCATCTTATTCGCGAAGGTAGGAGTGTTTTTTCAGAGAAAAAGAAACCCTTCTGGAACTCATGGGAGATTATTAATATAATAATACGAAAAAGTCCTGACTGAATAAAATAGTGGAATTGTTTAAATATTTCTACATTTGTTTTAAAATGCTTTTATATTTGAAAAAAAAATAACATGGAGAATATCATAATGACTTTAATGTCTTTTTTTCAGGAAATAAATATTCAGATTTTTATTTGATCTTAATTTCAGAGATGGATGGACTTATATTGAACGTGAATTTAAAAGGATCCAAGACCCGGAGTTTCTAAGAACTAAAGCTTTCACAAAGAAAAGGCAGAAAAATAAGGTTTTGCAATGAAAAATCTAAAATTTGAAATTAAGAGCTCCAGTAAAGCGCAAGTCCTTTAAGAAAAAATTCTTGTTTGAATCATAAAAGAATAGAATAAAGAGATTTCTCAAAAGAAAGATAAAATTACGTTTTGCTAATACAATACATATCATTCTCAGGAGTTTACCATTGACATACGGACGTATACATTACCTTACACTGTGAAAAAATTTAGTGTAACACAACACTAAAAATTGGTGGCAACTACTTTACACCAAAAGTGGTGCAGTAAAACACCAACAATTATTTTTAGTGTAGAGAAACACCAAATATAATTCTTGGTGTAATCAAACACCAAGGATAATTCTTGGTGTAGTCAAACACAAGGAATGTTCCTTTACACTACTTTGGGTGTGAAGTAGTTGCCACCATTTTTGGAGTTCAGTAACACTAAGAAAACGAATGAACTTATGCTTTTTCTGAATTATTCCATCAGAAGTTCAGAATATTGTTACATTATAGCATTTCAGAACGAAATTTTTACGATACAATTTAGAATAACAACAAATAATTAAGGTTGCAAACACTGATTCAAAAAATAAAATTGGTTGGTAATTCAAACGTACAGAGAATATTACTGAGAACGGATTCGAACTAGGCTTAGTAAAGAAAATTTCAGAAGCATAGCATGTGTAATATACAAATTAAATATAATAAAATTCTTAAATACGAATGACATACATATAAATAAAGTTATATTTATCATATGGAAACTTAAATATCTTTATTACACAACTAAAAATATACATACCTCTTATAACAACAATTGTCGGTGTAACTGCAGCAGCCAATGGAACGGCGAAGTTGTTGAAGTAGAAGAAGACTTCTTACATATAGATTCCTTTTTCTCTCCGAAAGGTTTGGAGTGGTTGTAGGAACAAATTTCAAATACGCTTCTGGGTATCATACGGTAGGGATTTTATTTATTCCTCATGCCCGAGACGTTTTGGGTAATTTTTTCAGGGAAAAGACACTCTTACATAATTCGTGGCTGGTTTGTGATATGATAGCCGGGCCAAAGTGCTGGTTGAATAAAATATTAGACTTGTTAAATGCGTCATTATTCTTTATAATCTTAATTTCATGCGAGTTTTCCATAATTTAGATTTACAAGATTTGTTAATAAACGTGTTCTTGGGTCACACCTACAACCGTCTCACGAAAACATCTTGGAACACGTCTGTTGTCAATTTCAGAGGACTTACCGCTCACTGAAAATAGCCACAGACTCCAATAACAGCATTAGGAAGAGTGTCTCTCACATATCCGTGTGTTTGAACGGTTTATATGCTTCAGACAGACAGAAGAAAACGCGTGAAGAATGAACCAGACGATAGTCTATCGCGAACATCCGTCACTAAGCTAAGCAACAAAAGCATTCTTTTTAAAATGGCATTACTATTTTTCAAGAATGCTGGAAAAAATGCGTTCACTCCAGAGGGGTATACTTGAAGACTAACTTGGTAATAATAAGTTTTAAAAAATCAGTACCGGTTATATTTGAAACACCTTGTATTTCTCCATAGATTACAGAGTTCACTGTTAAATTAAAGTGCATTTTGTAGAGAACTTCTCATTTGAAGCTCCATGAGAGAGATTTTATGATGTCATAAAGATTTACCGTCCAGCAGAGCATAGGCTGAGCAAACGCTGATGACAGTCACCACGCCCCCACCAGCACAAAACACAGGAGAACACCCGTGGCACGAAGTCAATCCGTCAGATGCGACAACTTACCCCGATAGTCGAAAATCGACCGAAGCTAGCACTACAATACTATCTGGCTTTCTGAGACAAATTATTCGACAATAATGGACTATCTATCTATAATAGAATCTCTATCTCTACTAGTAATAAAGGTGTGTTGGTCCTCCACAATGCAGACCTCTAGACTTGGAGCTAAGAAATTTGACACAAACATAGTTTGAGGTTAGGATTGTGCACCTCGGAGCGCTTTCTTGAAATTTTAATTAATTAAAAATGAGCCGAAATTTCGGCGTTTTTCCTTAATAACTTCCTAAACTACTACAGCAAAAATATTAAAAATAAAATACTGTAAGAAAATAATATTATAAATAAAAAATATTTCCGCACAATGCTTTCTCGAATTTTAATAATTTTTAAATATATTTTTTGGCATAATTTGCAACTGTACTTTTTATTGTTGCAACGCAACTCAAACCGTTTTCATTGTTTAAACAAATATCTAATTGCATATTTTTCTTTCATTATTGTAATCTGAGATAGGATCCGAATATATTTTGCTTTCATATTTCATTTCATCAAGATTTTCGTGAAATCTGTAAACCAAGCTCATCGATATATTGCTTTGCTTACAATAAGAAATATATCCATTAAGCTGAATGGTTATGGTTGATGTGTTTTCATTTTTTTCTCAGCAAGTTTTAATTCATCTAGCATGTCGCTGGCCATAAAATGTGCTGCATCGTTTGAATGTCGAATCAAATACATATTTTACAAGACAATAAGAAAGTGAAGATAGTGCCGGAAACATGTAGTTAAGAGGTTACATGACATAGTCAGTTATTTGACTCCATTAGAAACATTTATGTAGACAATGAACAGAAGAGGTCCAAGGCCACTAAGAGAACATGGGTTAAATATCTCCCACAATCAGAAGTTTAAAATTAAGATGTGAAGAGAACCGTGAATATAAAATGATGCAAGATTCAATTGAAATCATATTCTCGGTAAACAAGCTGGTAGCCTAAGGCGGCTTGCATATTAATATATAGACAGTTTTGTACACTCCGACTAGAAGACCTATCTACATCAACTTAAAATATCCATTCCAAAGTTTATAACCGTTCAAATTACAGTATAATATATAAAAAAGTGATTATATTAGAAAATACAAAAATAAAAAGTTGCATTACAATATTTTTATTTTATATATTTCGTGAAGGGGCCTCATATTTTTAAATCATGCCTAACCAGTCCTACTGTCTTCTGGGGACATTCCATTAATGCGTGAACGTGTCCCGGGGACACACGATTACAAGATCTTCTGTGTAAACGGATCTTAAATACGCGGCCTTTATATGTTGAAGACGAAATACCGGAAATACATTCTACGCTAACCGATGTTAAGCTAGAATTTCACAAACATTCCACGCCGCGCAAAGACGGTAGCACGACTTCAAAACCGGTCTTCAAAGCGTAACTCCGAAGACAATTGGAATGGTGTGGCAACCCAAAAGCTGGGCATTCATCAGTACTCCATTCCATTCTATTTATCCCAACAACCAACCCATTCCAGTCGAAAAAATTTAGGCAAGTCATTCACGGCTGTTCCAAAGTTTGTTTTGGATACGCCTTGTTTCGGAAGGTTCCAAGTCTCAGACTTACTCCCACCCATTTGTCCTCCTCCCCCACAAGGTGAATTTCCTCGTTTACTTTCAACAAGACTTATCCTCTTCGGAGGTCGCTCTTCGGGTTTCGTCAAAGCAAAACTCCTAAGACAATTGGAGTGGTGTGGTCGAAACTCTAAAGCTGGACATTCATCAGTACTCCATTCCATTCCATTTGTTCCATCAACTGCTTTGTAATTCACTCATTCCCGTCGAAAAGATTTAGGCAAGTCATTCATGGATCTTGAAAAGTTTGATTTCATAAGCCTTGTTTGATTAGGTTCCAAGTCCCAGACTTACTCCCCCCATTTTCTTCCTCCCCTTACAAGTCAACAGTACTAAACCTCTTTGGGGGTTCGTCAAAGCGAAACTCCGAAGACAAATGGAATGGTGTGATCGAAACCCTAAAGCTGGGCATTCATCAGTAGTCCATTCCATTCCATTTTTTCCACTCATTCCAGTCAAAAATATTTAGCCAAGTCATTCACGGATCTTCCAAAGTTTGTTTTTGGATACACCTTGTTTGAGATGGTGCCAAGCCCCAGACTTATTCCCACCCAATTCTCCTCCACCCCCATACGGGGTATTTCTTCGTTTACTTTCGACAGGACTTGGCTTCTTCGAGGTCCCAATCTAGGCAGTGGTTTTGTTTCTCCACTACCCTCACAGAGAGCTGTCAAACGGCAATCCTGCCATTCCAATTTGGTTTTAAACTATTCGGAATTCCATCAGTGCAATCCATTTGCGCCAATTTTCATCTGTTTCTCACATTGACGAAAGGTTTTCCCTTCCCATGTTCCAAAATTCATGGAATTGAACGGTGGTGAATGTCCCGCTTAAAACTCCAACTTCTCTTGAAATCCATTTGGACTGTTGGGTAATAAAAGTGAAATGCGAACGGTGTTGATACGTGGGAGAAATGAAATGAGACTACACTATATGCCCAAAAGTATCCGGACACTTGCAGATTTTCACATTTTTTAGACTTTATCCGAAATGGTTTAACTTACTGTCTTTAAACTTCGGACATGTAAAGAATAGACAATAACTCAGATTGTACATTGAAGATTCGGTCCTGAGAGCAATTAGGGGACCGTCTACAAACTGATGAAAACAAAAACGTTTTTGGTTCACCCCGCTTCACAGAATACTAATAACAAGATGAATCTTTCAGAAATGGTAATGTTTAATGTGCATAATACTTACAGGAATTTTCGTAAACTCAGCACAAATATTTGGGAAGATATAAAGGTTTTCTTAAAAAATCTCAAATGTTCCCACCTGTTTTTTGCTTATAACATGCAGAGTTTTTTGTTATATTATACGAAATGTACAGAAAAAATGACAATATGTTAGAAAAGCATTTGTGTGAAACTTTGGAAAAGAATTTTCAAATGTTACAGGAATTATGAGCATTTTTAGTAAATAATGTTTTACTGCGCATGCGCGAAACATAGTGTAATTTTTCTTTCACAACTTTAAAGCCAGATATATAGGGTAACTGATATAAAAAATTTCAGTTCGATATCATTAGTATTCAGAAAGATATCGGCATTACAACGAGCAGAATTTTATCTCCTGTCGAAGAGAAGCTAAAAGATGAGGGGTTGTATACAAATTGATATTTTTTAAACTTATATCTTTAAATAGTTATATTGAATTGTATAGCGGTTAGAATTTGCTGAATACCCATGAACACATCTAATATTCGTAACGAATAAAAAACATGTATGTAGAATTATTAAAATATTTTAAGAAGAGAAATTAATTAAACAAAAAATCGTTTCGCCATAAAATCAATATATTTAAAAATATCGTTTGGCCGTAAAATTGTAATATGTAACTTGTTAATAATCATGTAAATAATATAATTAAAGTAATAAAATTTTTGTTATTTATAGTGCCTAATTAGCTGGAATTTAAATTATGCACGTAATTGATAAGTTTTCATGGGTATGCAGCAAATTCTAACTGCTATTCAATTCAATGTAACTATTTAAAGATATAAGTTTAAAAAATATCAATCTGTGTACAATCCCTCATCTTTTAACTTCTCTTCGACGGGAGCTAAAATTCCGCTCGTTGTAATGCCGATATCTTTCTGAATACTAATGATATTGAACTGAAATTTTTTTTATAAGTTACCCTATATATCTGGCTTTAAAGTTGTGGAAGAAAAATTGCACTATGTTTCGCGCATGCGCAGTAAAACATGTTTTACTAAAACTGCTCATAATTCCTGTAATATTCAACAATTCTTTTCCAAAGGTTTACACAAATGCTTGTCTAACATCTTGTCATCTTTTCTGTAAGTTTCGTATAATATAACAAAAAACTCTGCATGTTATAAGCAAAAAACAGGTTTGAAAATTTGAGATTTTTAAAGAAAACCTTTATATTTTCCCAAATATTTGTACTGAGTTTACGAAAATTCCTGTAAATATTATGCTCATTAAACATTACCATTTCTGAAAGTTTCATCTTGTTATCAGTATTCTGTGAAGCGGGGTGGGCCAAAAACTTTTTGTCTTCATCAGTTTGTAGACGTTCCCCTAATTGCCCTCAGGACCGAATCTTCAATGTAAAATATGTGTTATTGTTTATTCTTTACATGTTCAAAATTTAAAGACAGTAGGTTAAACCATTCCGGAGAAATTCTAAAAAATGTGAAAATCTGCAAGTGTCAGGATACTTTTGGGCATATAGTGTATCTCGCAAAAGTGTAAAACCGCAAAACCATTTCGGGAGTCCCGTTTTGAAAACAGGGGGATAAGTAAGTCTAATACCGTTAGGGGATTACAGAACTCGTAGGTGATGGGTTTGTGCGAACTGACCTGTGATTGACTAAAATAAATTGATGGATTGAAAATTGAAATGATGTGGAGTTCTACTACTGCTATGGAGTGCTATGCACCCAAATGGAGTGCTACCACTCCATTTGGGTGGTGTGGAGTGCTGCCACGTCAATTGAGCGGTGTGGAGTGCTTCCACGCCATTTAAGAGGTGTGGAGATCTACCACGCCATTTGGGCTGTGTGGAATGATCGTGATTATCAAACTTTGTAGTTTGGGACTTTGGAGAGTCAATAACACAACAAAATTATGTAAAGTGTTGCTGCGACAATACTACAGAGTTACTAAAATGGACGACATATTGTAAAATACTTTTATTTATTACGGATGGAATGTATTCTCAAATGCCGTCTCTATATTTTTTCACATGTTTCGAGTTATTAATTTATCTTTCGGTGTCTGCCAAATTTTAATATTTGGTAATGTTTATCCTTCACTCAAATATTAATAGTAAAATTCTTGTAAGAATGGAAAATAGATACATCTTACATATTTTCTTCTTATCGTTCGATATGTCTGGATTGAATGTAGAAAATGGATATCAAATATTATTCTAGCTGTAAGAAATGAGCTTTATTCCATTTGTTTCGAGTTGAAATGGTTAGAATATTTCAAACAAAAATTAAGAAATGTGTCTGCAATTCATGGAAAATAGGAAATACAATAGAATCAGATAAATACCGGATGAATAATAAATTCGTATTGTTAGATTCTAATTTTATGTTGTTTGAAAATTTCACAATTATTTTGAAAAGTGAGAAAATTTATTGGTTTTACATTAATTCTTTCACCATGATATTAAATTTAACCTAGTTTCGTCCACAACTGAATTCTTATTACTCCCTTACTTATTACTCCCTATGAAACTTTGTTAAAATTGTTCATTAAAAATAAATCTAATTTATTTAATAAGTAATTTAAGAAAATTATAGAAGCTAATATGCTTATATTAAGCAATTATAATGTTTTCATCAAATAAATCTGTACTAAATCGAAACTATGAAACAAAAAGAATGAAATTTTAAATCTCATTCATTTGTTCAATAATATTTAAAGGGTTCATGCCTAATTTTAGAGGTAATGGTGTATCATATTTAATAAGCATAAAACTCTATCATTATTAAATTATTATAGATGGATGGAATAAATTATCAGCCTTTCATTAAAATACATAATATTTCATTTTAATTATACAAATTGTTAAGATTACATCATAAAAAATCTACTAATTTAGCTGAAGAAGCTATAAATTTTAAAATGAGATTAGAAAAGTGATTTAATGTGCAGAATATATCAAGCACATAATTATCTAACATAAAGCTTTAATAACCTGCTTCATCTAAAAAATACATTAGTATCATATTACATTATACAAAATCTAATTAAGCAAAGAAATTGTATATGAATATATTCTTCACAATTGCATGCATAGTTAACCTTCTATTTAATACCCACACTAATTTATTTCGGGTGAAATATAACCGTATTATTTTATACATTGATTTCTTAATAATCCAAAAGTACCTTTATCTTGTAATAGAAATATTAAATATTTGAAGAAAAACTTACGGCTTAATTAATTTTTGAGCAATTTAGTGCATAATAATTACAAATGAGCTATGGTGTAAAATATCTGTTATGGTAAATTTCATTAGAGCAGCATCAGCTTTTCATTTCCTTACCCAGGACACAGTCCATTCAAACCATTTGGATTTAGAGTTTTCAATTACTCTTTCATAAGAGAGATACTTATTATATTTCAAGAAAGCTTACATTGTTTTACAAACTTTTAAATAGCAATTCAAAGAAACAACCCAAAAAAATTTCAAATTTACGATTTCACAACAAGATAAGTTAGATTTTTCAAAAGGCAAATCTCTCAACAGAATAAAACAGAAAACCCGAGTCTCACATTCTTAATTAATAAAAAATAACCTCGTGTAAATATAAATAAAAAGTAAGAATCAATTATTTAACTATACAAATATCCACAGTTTAAGAAGTATACTTAAGGTAGTTATTGGAATAAAAAAACCTTTATTAATATAACAAGCACGTTAAATAGAATAATAAAACTCTTTATTAATATAGTAAACATCAGTATCGTAGTCATAATAAAATTAGTTACACTAATAACTCAACCGCATATATAAAAATACAGGGCGTCCACTTAAATAACGGTAGCCTTATTTCAGTGGACACCCCATTAACTTCAAAATAACTGAAGCTATAGTCATGAAAGTAATGCCTATGTAAAGTGAAAAGCCTATATTCTAAGCGATGAGATCACTTACAGCGCCACCTCATGGCAAACTCCGGAGTTAGTGTCCATATCTCGAGAACTATGCAAAATAAGGGGAAATGGAAATTACAAAATTGTAGAGAGTTATCGATTTAATACAAAAAGACGCCTTAGAGACATTGACATTAAGCACACTTAAAACGCATAGTTGTTTGTCCTCAATTTCCAAAATTGTGCCATCACCAGACATGGACAAAAGGAGAAAATGTTATTTTTAGGACAACAAATGATCCTATTATACTTCCTGGGGGAAAGACACAAACAGTAGGGTATATGTGACCTTTCCGCCAACAATGCAGGATTTCGATGACATGTTACTAAAGCATGTGCTAGCACACCAAATATAAGCTAAAACACGTGCAAAATGAAATTTAGTCAAATTCCCAAATCTGTATTATAGATGACGGAGAGAACTTTGAACACCGAAACTAAAGGTATCTTAAGATAATTAATTGTTTTTATTTTTTAAGCCGCTTTTTGACGTCACCGTTTTGGAATTTTGAAAAATGAAATGTGTGTTTTTAGCGTTCTGTTCTAAGTATTAATGTGTAAAAGGTGTATTTTTGTACTAAATCGATAACGGTCTCAAACTTTGTAATTGACAGTCTTCCCCTATTTTCTACCATTTTAGAAATAGAAACGCTAACTCCCGAGTGTGCTACCAGGTGGCGCTGTACGTGGTCTCTTCGCATAGCGCATAGACGTTTAACTACACTTAGACACTACTTTCATGACTATAGCTGTCATCGTTCTAAAGATAAGAGGGAGTGAACATTAATTAAGTGGGAACCCTGGATGTTAAATACCTGCAAGCCTTCACATTAGGTCTCTCATTAAAAACAAATATGTTTAAATAATAAAAAACGTAGTTCAATTTCAAATCAAAATAAAATGCCTCATTCTTTAAAATTCTCAGACGCACAGTCATTCCCGTAATTAAATCCAGGGATTCCAAAGAAAAAGCTTCTTTAAATACATTTCTAGTGTCACATGGATATACAATGCATCAATCAAATAGTCAAAATAAAATGTTGAGCCCTCAATATAATGTTAGAAACCATAAAATACTCATATCAAACAAAAGAAAAAGTGAAATCTAATACTAAATCAAATCCAAATGTTTCTAAATTTATTGCACAACCAACCAGAAAGGAGACCAGTTAAGGTAGAAAATTATACCAACTTCGAGAGACTAAAGCTTTTGCCATTAAATTTTCAAAAACATTAACGCTCATAGTGGTCTTGAGGAAATGATATCTATTGTTTAAACTTTTTTAATCACATACACTTTAATATTGTTGAATTGTTTAATTAAATAATAATCTGTTGTTTGTTTGGATTCAAAATTATGGTTATAAGTATTACTAATCTGGCCAGAACTACTCAGATTGATTGAATTTTCTAATCATTTGTCGAGATACGGTGACCATAACTTCTTTAACCATTTGTTGAGATTCAGAGTCCCGCTAAAAGTTAAACAAATTAAAGGATGAATAAATAAGGAGAAATAATTCATCACTTCAACAACATAACCTTTTCCTTTTACAAAGCTATATTCAGTCCCGTTACCTGATTATCAGCATACGTCTTCACTTATGAATGACAACAAAGTCATCAGCATAAAAAAATTATATTTTATTGCCTTAAACAGAACGAACTCTGATTTTTAAATTATTAACTCTTGAATAAGGGGAAAACTATCATTAAAGGGTTTAATTAAACAGACCTTCAAAATAATTACATTGATTTTAGCCTTGAAAACAAATTTATATTGCTTTGACATAAAACGAAAAAAAAGATGAAATGTATTATCCCTTCAGATGCATAGGAATATCAATCCCGGGACATCTGTGTTTACCACAATATCCAAACAGTCTAAATTCCTAAAAACTTTAATAAATTCAAATTTTAGAGGGGTCACTGAACTGGACAGCTAAATTTTGCATTATTTGGAAAGCAAGCAGATTATTATATTTATTTATTTATTACCCATACCGACCCACTCACCCATAGGGTATGGAGCGTTTTAACGGTCTGCGGGAAGCGTACAAACAAAAAGTACAAACATTCAACAAATACAATCACTATAAACGTAACAAATTCAATAAAATACATAATACAAAAAATCAATAAAATAAGAAATAAAAATAAATAATAAAATATAATAAATACAATAAAATAAGAGATAAAAATAAATAATAAAATATAATATATACAATAAAATAACAGATAAAAATAAATAATGAAATATAATAAATACAATAAAATAACAAATAAAAATAAATAATAAAATATAATAAATATAATAAAATAAGAAATAAAAATAAATAATAAAATATAATAAATAAAATAAAATAACAAATACAGAAAAATACAATAATCAAAAATAATAATATATGTAATACCTTAAATAGACTTAAACTCATACAGAGTCAAATACATTAACAACAAATACGGCCTATTCGTGTGGGGGAACCACCACCACCACAACAAAAAAAACCCCTTCAAGGTATAATTAAACTATTATACAAATGTTAGTTTCAGGGAAAAGTCAATATATATTTCAAAGTATTTTTTTTTTCTTTTTCGAAACAAAGTGAGGAATTACCCCCTAAAAAGTCTTAATAACCATAGTTAAAAGGAAAAAAAAGAAAACCTAAATTTTTAATCTGCATTTAAAGAATTGCATTTATATATCTTTGCCTTGCATTTATACATTATATATTTTTGTTAAAGATCAATATATATTTATTTTAGCATTTAGTTAAAATATTAGTTTTTAGTTGACGGTCCAAAATATGTTTTGAATCTTTTGTAAAGAAATTTGGGCTGCCTGATTTTCCTGTTGGCGACCTGGGTCAGTATATGAGGTTATACTTTCCATATAGTCCCCAACATTTCAAGACAAGCGTATGAAGACATTAGACTCAAAATATTTATAGAATATATCAAACTTGAGGAAAGACATTCATTTAGTCTAAACAGAAGTTGGATATGATGTCGCTTACTGTCAGGGTAACAATCATCCACCAGGCAGTTCTATAATAATGACATTCTGTAAAGCACCGTTTATACATTTTTCAAGGGACGTTATATAAATAAAAATATAACGACAAAACGATGTAAATAAAAATAATCGTTTGAAATCGTTACGCAATTCTGAACAACTTTTTTCATAACAAATTATTCCTACTAATGCTAATTCATTTAAGAGTAATAATTTTAAAGATTTTTAAGACAACACTAGTATATTGCTATATAGAATGAATTGTGTGACTCTTTATACTTTTTATAGTATGAGAACAGTGTTTAAATTTGAAATACAATAATTTATTATAAAAGTGAGAAAAATCATGCCTTTATTGCATGTCTTGAGAACTAATTATACATTTCTCATTTTATAACATTTATGTGCCTGTATGTAGGCCTCTATTTGTAAATGGCATGCAGGAAAAGAAGGTTTTCTCCTTTAATAGGAAAAGAGACGTAATGACAGATGAGGCAGTAAATTTAAAAATTTCAGAAAGTGGTAAGACGATTTAAAATCCAAGCTTAGCGTCGTATAAACAAATCATTTAATCATTACAATTTTATGAATTGTATGAGTATTGTATTGTATTGTATGAGTTATTTTTCCGAATATATTCTATCAGACTTTGAATTCAATGAGTAGTAATTTAACGTAAGAATAGCGAATACTTCATTAGTTTAACTTTACTCGGTTCATCAAAGTAATTTTAATTTATGAAATTATACTAAGTGAATATTTGGGTTTGGAATGACAAAAAATCAAGAAGCATTTAATGCGATGTGTAAAGAACCTAATGCCATTACTTTTCCTTCGAAAATATACATCGATTCTAATTCACAATCGATTCTGAATCACAAATCGATTGATTTGTGTTGAGTAAGAAAGTACAAAGGAGATTTTAACAGGACATAAATAAATAATGTAACAAAAAGTTACTGAGTTATAAAGTAATACAGTTATGCGGCTTCATATAACACTGGACATAAAAAAAACCTTTTCTTTCATTTTACAAAGAAATTTTAACGGTTTTAGGGTATCTTGAGGTTTCTAATTTCAAAACTCATTTTACTTTTGCCGAATTGACTCTATGTTTTGAAATAATGCACATTGTCAACATTTCAATCGTGTCTGCAGTAGGGTTGGACGAAAAAAGTCATTTTTTTTCATGTCGCTATAAAGAGATGAAAATTTGCGAAATGGTGAGGAATAAAACGTGGAAAAAAATTAATTAAATTTATTTATATATATAGCCTCAAACGCTTCGCATAGGCCTTAAAAATACTAAAAAATGTCAAAATTAGACTGTTTTTCATTAATTTTTAAAATTTAAAAATTTTTCTCTTAATCTCTTTATTATGACATTAGCTGTTAAGTACTCAACTTCTTAAGAGTCATAAATTTAATTTTATTTTTAAACAGTCTAATTTTGAAATTTTTTAGGACTTACAATGCCCATGCGAGTTTCTAAGGCCATATATATCAATCAATTTAAATAATTTTTTGCACGGTTTATTCCTCAAAATCTCGCAAATTTTCTCTCTTTATAGCGACATCAAAATCTTTCTATAACTTCCCGGCGTTCTGTCACAGTTTCCTTTCAAAGTAGTCAAAAATATGTGAAATTACTTCACTATGTAGTTTTTAGTTCCTGCTCAACGTCATAATCTTGACACATCATTTTGTCGATGAATTGCAGCAGGTCATTGTATTTGCATTGGAAAAGGTTATATAAGTCCAAAAAATATCAAATTTATTTATCTTTTTTAAATTACACACTTGCACTTACGCTCCAAAATTGGAATATTATTTGTTAGTTCAGAACATATGCCAATAATACAGAAAGTAACACAAATTAATAGTTGACAACACTTGCAAGCTTAAGCTCCAAAACTAGAATATTATTTGTTAGTTCACAGCATATGCCAAGAATGCAGAAAGTAACAAAAATGAACACTTGGCAACGCTTGCAAGCTTAAGCTCCAAAACTAGAATATTATTTGTTAGTTCAGAACATATGCCAAGGATACAGAAAGTAACACAAATTAACAGTAAGCAACACTTGCAAGCTTAAGCTCCAACGCTAGAATATTATTTGTTAGTTCAGAACATATGCCAAGAATACAGAAAGTAACACAAATTAACAGTAAGCAACTCTTGCAAGCTTAATCTCCAAAACTGGAATATTATTTGTTCGTTAAAAACGTATGGCACGAATACAGAAAGTAACAAAAATCAACACACCTTTAAGAAAAGACTTTGACTACCAGGATGTCAAAGTAATGGAACAAAAATGTAAAGGGAGGCGGGACAAGCATATGGTGGCAGATTACTGCTAGAGACTCCAACGCGAAACTTCCAAAGCACGTAAGAGGGAATCATATAAAAGCTTTTTCATGAAGTATCTATACCAGTTTATTTAATTTTTATTTTGTTGTACTTAATGCAACTTCATCATGTGTTTTTACCATACCATTATTATTCATCTATTTTATTTGATGAAATTCATTTCTTTATTTAATTTATTAATATTGATTTAAATTTCATTCTTAAACTTACATTTGACACAGATTTTGTGATTACTGCATTGATTTATCTTGAGATTTATATATTGCTTCCTCTTTTCGATTAAGTCAATTTATTATATTGTTGTAATTTTATTATTGATTTATAGAAACAATTTCAACAAAATTTGAGTGGTGCGTACATATTACTGCTGAAATATAATTATCACTTTATCTGGAAACCTAGAGCCAATCTGACAAGAAAATGCAGGATTTGGAATCGGAACAACGAAATTAGGCTAAAATCACTGGAATATCATTGGGAAAAAAGTACTGTCGATCAATGTATCATTGGGAAACAGTTTAAATTTTTAGAAATATGAGTAACACAATTTTGCTTTACAAAATTTCTCCGATCGTTAAAATCGATTGAACAAAGAATCTTATTACACTAGGAGTAAATAGTACATTAGATTTCACTCAAACAAATTAAAGTAAGCAAATAAGTTGAAAATAAATATTGGAATCCTTAAGTCATAATCTTTCATATCCTAAATATTTATTAAATATTTGTGTGTATCAATAACAGTGTTGTGATAATTTTTGCTTCTCCCATTAAATTCCAATTATGAATAGCCTAAACGCAATAAAATGCGAAGTTACAGTTAAAGAGTTACATGGAAAAATGCACAATTCCTGTTCCTAATTTTTATATCTTTACAAAAATATATTCATATTAAGTAATTCAGCATTAATTTGTTATTGATCCTGTTTAATGAAAAAAAATCGTGGTGAATTTAATAAAAAACCTACAGTTTTCCATTGACAGAACGAGAATTGCATATCTCACAGATATAAATTAGCTTCCTACTGCTTCACAAAGCGTTAGGACTAATCCTCAGCGCATAATGGCTGTTCTCGTGTTCTTCCTAATGGAAGTCCTTACGAGCAACCGTTAGTTAGAAGAAGCGCAGGGCACGTGTTGTGCGAAAGTGACGCTGTACATGCAATTACAGTTGGAATTCAGCCGGGAAAATGGACAGCAATTATCCCAAATGTTCCTTTTGTCCCAAAGCTTGCTTTTAATAGGGAAGGACGCTGCCTCGTTTTTCATTTTGCTGATTCTTGCCTGTCTAGCCTTTTTTTTGAAGCTAGGACTAGAAAGGTAAGTCTGCCTTAATTTAGACTGGAAGACTTAAAGCTTCCCGTTTTTTTTCAAAGAAAAGTTTTCTGAGAAGATCGTAATTTTTTCAAATAGACCATTCATTAAGAGAATGGATGAAAGACATTAGATAAAAGTAATAGTGAAAGACATTGATTACAAAGACATTGAAAAGAAATGGTGAAAGATTGAATGATATTATGCGACTTAAAATTAATCTAATGAAAAAATTTTCAACATTCGGAATTTGTGGTGTTTGGGATTGTTTTAATTCGATACCTTGAGGACATGGTATTTTATATTTGGGCTCATATTAATGAGAATTTTAATTTCTCAATTCTAATCCCATTTATTGTTGGAAATGTTTTTAAATTTATTGAATTTTTTTGTTGGAATTTCGATGTTCTATTTTTTTGTATAGCTTGAATTTTATTATTACGAACATTTTTTCGCCATGCCCATTTTTTAAATTGATATGTATATATTTTAAATTCCTAACGCGTGGATTTGAACAGGTATTGTGTCAATGAGTGGATGTGATTCTTTTCCATCAATCCTATTTCTTTTGGACTTAAATTGTCTTGGTTAAGTTCAGTGCTTTTTTAATGCAATTTTACTCTTAGTTGATTAATCCTAGACCTGTATTGATACGCGCTAAATTTCTTTTCTTCTCTACCGGCCTTTCGCTGACTTTACACCCTCTTGGGTCGGCTGAGTCGACGTGGGTGTAAAAAAACAATTCCAAATTACTTTGTGAATGTTTCGTAGGAGCGAAATGAGAATGGATTTAGTGGAAGTTGGTAATTGAAAGAGGATTTTAAATAACAGTTTTTTATTATATAAATTAATTGCAGCGATATATACAACAAATATAATAGGGTAATATGATGTAGTTATGTGACATGAACAATAAAATGACTAATTTAAGAGTGAAATTTAATTTTAATATCATATTAAAGGCAGAAGTCTGAATGCACCAAATTCTAAATAGTGATTTACAAATTTATGCAATTGGAACTGTTGTACTAATTATATAGTTTCATGTAAACATCTCCCCTCCCCTTTTGATAAGCAATTCAAATGAGCAAACCAGACAATAGGATTTGCATTTGTAATAATTAACATTAGATCGGTCTAGAGAATCTGCGCTATGGCTTGATGTGCGTCTCATGCATACTTGCAATATGATTTGGATGAACATTTATGTTAAGTTACAAATGTGCAATGAAAAGTTCAAAAATATTACCTTTCATCAAACACACAATCACATTCAATAAAATATGCATGCAATGTATAAAATATATAAAATAAATATGTATAAAATATGTATGCAGAATAAAATTTCAAAAATATCACATTTCATCAGAAAGCAATCGCATTCAATAAAATATGCGTTCAATGTATAAAATATATAAAATAAATATTTATAAAATGTGTACGTGGAATGAAATTTCAAAAATATCACCTTCAACCCAACAAACAACAGCATTCAATAAAATGTGTATGCAATGTATGAAATATGCATATGAAACGAAAATTTCAAAAATATTACATTTCATCCAACAAACAATCGCATTCAATAAAATATGTATGCAATGAATAAAATATATAAAATAAATATGAATAAAATATGTATGTGAAATGAAATTTCAAAAATATCACATTTCATAAAAAACAATCGCATTCAATAAAATATATATACAATGTAAAAAATAAATATGTATAAAATATGTATGTGATATGAAAAGTTCAAAAATTTCACCTTTCATCAAACAAACAATCGCATTCATTAAAATATGTATGCAATGTATAAAATAAATATGTATAAAAAAGTATGTACAAGGAAATTTCAAAAATATCACCTTTCATGAAACAAACAATGGCACTCAATAAAATATGTATGCAATGTATAAAAAAATATGTATAAAATATGTATGTGCAATGAAATTTCAAAATTTTTATCTCTCATCAAACAAACAATCGTATTCAATAAAATATGTATGCAATGTATAAAATGTAGTATAAATGTATAAAATATAGTAAAAAATGTATAAAATAAATAGGTATAAAATATGTATGCGAAATGAAAAGTTAAAAAATATCACCTTTCATCCAAAAAGCAATCGCATTCAATAAAATTTGTAAGCAATGTATGAAATAAATATGCATAAAATATGTATGTGCGATGAAAAGTTCAAAAATATCACTTTTCATCAAGCAAACAATCGCATTCAATAAAATGTGTATTTTTTACATCAACTCACAATGGAATTTTGATTGCTAATGAAACAAAATATAGCAAGATATATAACAGTTTCATCTTTATGGATCCTTAAAATTATTTAGTTCCTTTCTTTAATGCATGCTTTGCTCTTTATTGAAGTAATTGCGTTTTATTACGTTGATTGTATTTATTGCGGAAATTAAAAAATAATTGAATTCTATTAGGATTGAAAATTTCAGTCGATATTTCTCAGGTCATTTTAGATAATCTTTTCCTCAGAAACTATTTTAATTTTTAATGTATACCTGAATTGCTCTTCTACTTTTTTATTAAAAACTCCAGGAAAACAGTTTATTCTGCGAGCATTAAATGAAAAAGCTTTTAACTTACAAACAAATAAAAGCATCAGGTTTAAAAGCACTTCCTCCAGAGAACTGCCATTGCCTCCAAATTCATTAACTATACATTCCCTTAAACAAATAAACAACTTTCACATCTTCTAGATGAATGCAAGTATAGTTCATAAACCATTCTAACGTTTAGCAGTTAGCTAGCAATAAGAAAACCGGCATTTATTATTTTTTTAACAATAAAAACGGCGCATTTTTGTGCACTAACCGGTAGCCACCTTCTGTGAAAACTTCAGTCGAGCTGTAAAAATGACTATTGGAACTTGTGACTGTCACGGGGCTTTACAGATGTCTTTCGTGATAAAGCACTATTTGGTCTGAAACATTTCTGAAACAGTTATAAATCCAGTCACGCAAGAGGAGGCTTTATCGGTGGAAAAAAGGAACCAATCATCTATATTTTTCTCTGACACTGAAGTGCACTTTGCCTTGTGATGGATTGAAGGA